>BPLR01004747.1:0-89074 GCA_021605095.1 Caerostris extrusa
AAAAATGACAGTCAATGTGGACATAGAAGTTGATGCTGGGGAAAATATTTTATATCATGCATTCAAAGGCATGACATTTTTATCGTCTTGGTATTCGCATATTAGTTTTTATTGCTACTGATTTTTAAGTTATTTTTTTATCGAATGCTATGTTTTAATATTTTAATCAGGAAATTAATTTCACAGCTATATCTTAATAAATGTTTTGTTCTATACTTCACCAAGAAAACAACGAATTTTTTGACAAAAATAAAAATTAGCAATAAAATTGAATTGTTTTTCTTATTACACTCCTGTCCATAAATTAAGGATAATGAATTTCAGGCAAAGAAAGAGACAGAAGCAAACAAATTTGACTTATTTGTAAAGTCTATTTATTAAACAAAAGGTTAAGAGCAAAAAAGATGCTATATGTTTGACATAATTAATAAAATTGCGATTTTTACTCCCTGGAGCACATTTCAAAAGGACCTATTTACAAAAAACAGTATAACATGGTTAGTATGATGGTTAATATGGAGTATGTCTCCCGGACGATGCAATACAGGCCTTACAAAGCCTAGCCATGCTGAATATCAAATTATCAATCTGATCTTGGGGAATATTACACCACTCATCAAGCAATGCCCTCCGAAGTTTCGATTGACAGGTGGGAGGGTCGACGGGCTGCATTTTTTTCGGCCAAGCATATCCCACACATGCTATATTAGATTCAAGTCCGGTGAGTATGCTGGCCAATCCATACGGGTGATATCCTCCAATTGAATGCATTCGTCTACAATGTTTGCACGGTGAGGACGGTCGTTGTCATCCATAAACAGAAATTCAGCACCCATGGAGCCCCGAAACAAACGTACATGTTGTTCCAGAATGACATCCCGATAGATGTGGCCTGTCATCGTTACACTCTGAACATGCAGGTCAGTTCTGGAACCAAGAATAATTCCTCCCCAAACGAGCCATCCTGCACTACCGTAACGGTGTCGTTCAATGGTGTTCTCTTGGTGGTAACGGGTACCTGGCGCTCTCCATATGAAAGTCCGGCGAGAATCAGACTGCAAACTAAACCTGGACTCGTCGGAAAACATCACACAAGACCACTATTGCGGTGTCCACAATGCATGCTCTCTACTCCAGGTTAATCGCAGGCGATAGTGAGTTGCGGTAAGTGGAACACATCTGACAGGCCTACGAGCATATAGACCAATGTGCCCTAAGCGTCTGTACACGGTCTGCCTTGAAAACTGTCAACCGGTAGCTGAAGAGAGCTGACGAGACAGGTCTGATGCTGTGCTCCGTCTGTTTCTTTTGGCAGTAACTGCTAAATACCGGTCCTAATTCGGCGTTGTAACTCGGGGGCGACCTGTGCTGTAACATCTACTCACATTACCATCATCTTGGAATCGTTGCCAAAGCCTGGAGATGACACTCTGGGCGATTCCAAGTTCCTCGGATACTTCCAGCTGTGTACGTCCACATTCCAGTCGTCCGATAATTCTACCACGGAAAAATCATCGAAATGCTTCCTTTGTGCCATGACTATGCGGTTGTTGCACTGAAAGGCTTTTAAAGCGCTTGTGAACAATTTTACTCCTTTGCCACCATTCCTTATATACCCTCTCTTACACTCTCGTCATTGTGATGTACTATCCGCGCCATCTGGTGGTTTCCTGTAATTTGCATATTCTTCTTCAAGATGTGTGTAATAATTCTACAGGTGAAATTTTTATTTTAGAGTTCAATTTCTGTGTGATTCTGAATTATCCTTAAATTATGGACATGAGTGTATAAGAAGCATGTAATGTTGTGTATTTTATCGCTAGGAAAAAAAGCATTATACAAAATGACTCTTTTCTGAATTTTGCATCATATATTTTCTCTTTTATTCTATGAATAATAGATATTAACTGATAACTGTGCATGTTTACTAATTTCGATAAAGATAACGGATTTTTTTATGTACGAATGCGCAAGAATATAATAAAAAGTAAACAAAAACGGTTAAAAAAGATTAAAAGGCATCCTTCCCTTCAAGTAAAATGATTATGAATTTTTAATTAACAAAAAAGCAACATTCTTAAACAATTCACCTGTGATAAAAAGGCATTGAAGGATTTAGAAAAAAATCAGTTATAAGGTTTTAAAAGTTATTTTTAAGTAAAAACAATTTTTTTTTTGCGAAAAGTTTTTGTCTAAGATTTTTTCTCCTTATCTATCCGAATCAATATTGTACATTCAAGTTTTTCTAAAGTGTGATTGATTTTTGCTGTATTTTTCTTTACTTCTTCCTTGTAAGTTCCTTTCTTTTCATTGATATGTTTCGTTATAACTTAAAAAATTAAGTACGAGAATAACGAACAATAGGAAGTGAATAAATTACGTATATATATTTATTATGCATCTTTAATAAGTGAAAAAAATACTTTTTACAAACTGGAAAAAAAAAAGATTTTTTTATTTTCTTTAAATTTTTCTATCTGTTCCAAATCAGATAATTTTTCTTTTCTATCTAATGTTTGATATTTTTATTTTTGCTGCAAAAAAAAAAAAAAAATCACAAAATTAATGTTTTTATTATTATTGCTTCTAATAAACTGAAAATGTTACATATTGAAAAGTAAAAATGTTCTCAATTTTTAATTTATCAAGCCCAATCACAACTGTAAATAGTAGAGAATCGGGAGTTAGGACAGCAGTTTTATGGAGAAAGAAATTAAGGTTCCATACCTGTCCGTTTAACTAAAGCCCTTTTTTCACAGACATGCACAAAAAGGCTTGCTTATTGCTCTATAAATTAACGAAACATTATGTCCCTTTTCTAAAGGAATACAACTCAAAAACTCTTCAGAATATCTTGATGAAAATTATACCATCATCATTAATTAGTCAAACTCATTAATTCGTCAATAATACGAAGGATCAGTATGTCCCGAATATACAAAATCTATGCATTCGTAATTTACTACAAATGCTCTACTGTCACATTGAAGAAATTTTTTGCATATTTATTATTTTGAACCTTTTTTTTTTTATAGTATTGAGGCGGATAAAATGTTACCAAACAAATAATTAATTGATCTTTTCTGCATGTAGACAGAGATGCACATTGGCAATTGGATTTCCTGCACACAGATGACTTAAAGAACTCCATTAAGCTTATCACCTTGAAATTTTGATAGGTGAATGAGGGTTGTCACATTACGCACCTTGCATATATAGTCCTGGACACGATTAACAACAACTCTTGTTTGTGCCATTTGGTCTCCTCTTGTGGCAGGTGTACTGTTATCATCGTGCTTCCAAAGCGGTGTGACTTGTTCTTGGCTTTCCTCCCGTTTGACATAAATATGAGCCAATTACCTTCAAAACACCTTCATGAAGATATTCCTATTTCGCTTTCCTCTTGAGTTTGTTATGCGGAAGGTCTCCGGATAGTGCTAAATCTGCTGAAGTTTTGCCATATTCGTGGCAAATGGTTTCAAAATCAAAGACCTCATATTAATAAAGAAAATAAGTTAATCAATTTGAAAGATTACATTTTTATAGATGTAGTCATTAATAAACACTGAGATAAGGAATATAGTTTAGTGTCTCTAAAAGTGGCAGGTGTAAGGTATATGGATGTATTCTTGATGGTCATTTTTTCGAACCAATAATACAATGGTTTTTAAAGGTATTCAGTGCAAAAATATATAACTTGAATACTATAAAAGATCATGATACACATATCTAGAATACATTTGCGAAACGCCTGAGAATTAAAACAGATTTCTTTTAAAGTTTAGAAATATTAATCTTAGCACTTGGCCGTTTTAAATTTTAATTTGATTATTTACTCTATTACTAAGATAGCACAAAGGACACTGCAAGGTACTGATTATGAATAGGAGAAATAAATTAAAAGAATGCTTCAAACATTATTTTATCCATATTGCTTTTACAATCTTTTCACTTCAAATAAAGATAAATTATATTACTTCCGAAATACAGTCTTCTAAGCAAAATCGTCTAAATTACCAGCTTCTCATTTTTTTAACTTTTGTATATGAGAAAAATATTCCACCAAATCAGAAAAATTCAATGATCGAAATGTTAATTTCTGTTTATTTTGTTTGATGAAGCAAACACAACAGGGGAAACATTAAGCAGATGTTGGATCACAGGTAATTATTGGTGAAAAAAAAAAAAAAAAATACTCCATGCAAATACGAGGGAAATAAAGTAAAGAAAATGCGCAACCATCTACGGAAGAATGATCTTTGACGACATCAAAAAAGTGACAGGTTTAAATTAACTTCTGCGTAGTCAGTTCATTTGCGAACAGAAAAATGAAAAACGAACAGCGGTGTTTTAACAACATTAAGTTGTTTAATAAAAGGAGCGAGGGAGTTATTTTTCAGCACGTGGCCCATGTTGCTTCCAGCTAAACTTCCTTTCAAAGTAATAGTTGGTTAGTTTCCTTTTTTTAATATCCGCAGTTGGAGGAACTACTTTACTTTTGTCGCTTTAGCAATACAAGCAAAATAAAATATGGAGTTTCCTAATAATTGCGTTAAAGAACGAACTTTGGAGCACAACAAAATATTTCCCGATGATAATATTAAATAAAAACTAAGAGCTGACATCAAATGATTTGAAAAGCAAATAAAACGGGAACGCTTTTTTTTTTTTTTTTTTTCCTTCCTCCTTGTTTCCTTTTTGATGAAATCAACGTCACGGACTTAATCTTGTAAATTACAATACAAATTCAGAGGTTGTCCTTTAAAAGACAGAAGTAGAAAAACTGAATAAAAACGGATGTCGTGAACTGTTCGTCTTCTTATGATTGAAGTAAACCATCGGTGGAATTCAGCAAACTTGATTCAAAAGGAAAGAAGATTTTCCCCATCAGTCTGTTCCTTTAGAAGTTTCGTTGCATTAAATTAACTGAAGCATGCATTCAATGAAATGTGAGCGGTCCTTTTTTTTATCCAATGCTTGGTTAGACACATTGAGCTGACGAAAGAAGTGAGAATTAGGAATGTAAATGGATGGAAGAATCGCTTAGTAATTAGTTAGAGCAAAACTTGTTTTTATACTTTTGATTCTTACAGTTGAGGACATAATTTGTTTAATCTGTTATAAGAAATATGTGAAGTTGTTGTCATTTATTCAAGCTTGATCCTCTGATATCTCAAAGTGAAATAATTGGTAAAAAATAAATTTGTTTCGGTAAACGAAGGAAAATTCGTTTTTTTCCCCCCCAAAGTATTTGAGTTAAACAAGGATTTAAAACTTTTATTGCTGCACTGTTTATACAGGAAAAGTATCTAAAAATCTTTCATTAATTCGGAGAATTTACGATCGTTTATCACATGTAGCCTAATTTTTAATTGTGTTAAATGAGTAAGAATGTCAGTCCTTTATTATCTTTGCAAAACACAATGAAGTGTTTGTAATTTTGATATTCGCTTTAAACTAATTGAATGTATCTAAAACCTTCTATCATGCGAAGATATTTGATTACCGCAAAGGGAAGGTATTAATATTTTATTTACATTTCTAATTTATGTTTGTACAGAAATAAAAGCACAATATTTCTCTTTAAATTGCAATGTAGTTTAATCTGTTTTTTTTTTTTTTTTTTTTTTTTTTTTTTAGTTAAAAAAATGGAGAAATAATTTTTTTTATCACATTAAACTAATTTGTTAAAATATTTATCAAAATTTAGAATTTTTAATTCTTAATATGAGTGACATAACTATTATTTGGATAATAAAATATGTGGTATTCGACATATTTAAATACTGAATATATGATTTTTCAACAATGTCGCAAAACCGCGATAAGGTAACTTGTAACAGTATTTCCCCCTATACTCTGGCAAGAGCGTCCCCTGTAGAGCTCAGGAGAAATGGCCAGTAAGCCTCCAGACTCTCACCCTAGAGGAAGTACAGCTCAACCTGCACTGCCGCTGATAAAGTTTAGTTGATAGTCTCTCATCCCGGAGAGAAAATATATTTCGCGCACCCTACGTGTAGCAGAATTTCTAAAAATATTTATCGAGTTTTGGCCTTAGAAGTGGAATCCTTCCACGTATCTATAATTATGTGTTTAAATGTGTTAAATATTGTATGTCTCTAATTGTATGTGTGTGGTTTTTGAGCGTGTGTAAATAAAGCTGTGAATTCTTCAACCTGTGCTTCAACTATCTCAACCCAACCATACCCAGTTACAATCAGGTTGCCTAACTTACTACAAACATGCTACAAACTTAATATATTTTATATCACTAAATGAAATGTTTTTCTCATGAACGAACTTCTTTTGATAATTTAGGAATCCATGCGCAACGAATTAAATGAAAGCAGTTTTAAAAAATGTTTGTTATCAACTATGAATAATTTCAAAAATCGTTAGTTTTTCCCTCCTTTTAATCATACATTTAATAAAATTACAAGAAGAGGAAGAAGTAAACAAGTCATTAAGAGAGAAATTTCAAATATTTAAATGTTTAAATGTTTAAAATTATTAAATAAATTAAACAGATTATATTATTGACCTACAAAAACTCATTTTAAGCAGTTTGACACCAAGTTAATAAAAAATTGTCTTTATTTTCAAGATTAATCAATTTTATTTTTATGCAAGGCTAGCTCTTTAGCTGTAAATCGCCACCTAAAAGAGACCACTAGAAAACCCTTGGACCGTTCTTGAAAATAAAAATCAAACTACTTTTATATCTATTAGAAAAGAAAAAAAATCTAAATATTGAGAACTTTCTTTACGAGCACAAGTTTTAATTATCCTCAAGTTGAAAATTATCGATAATTACTATCTTTACGGCTCTAAAAATTTTATGTCCAAAATAAGTTCCCTATTCGGTAATAACCGCATTTTCTTTCAAGCAAAAATGTAAAGCAGCAAAAGCAAAAATTTATAAATACCAAAAACGTATTGATTTACTTTTAAAAGAATAATATTTGTCCAAATTTTGGACGTTTTTATTAGAATTTCCTATTTTAAATTCTAAAAACACAGAAGAACTCGCATAAAACAATAAGTACTTATGCCAGTGGCGTTTTTGCTTTTGAATTTTATGAAGTCGCAGTTCAAGACCAAATATTTCTAATGACATTATAGAGGTTTTTCATATCACATTCAAAAAACAACTGTTCTTAAAAGCAAGACCAAATATTATCACTTTTTTTCGAGGTAGCTTAATCATTGAATTTCAATGTACAAGCTGGCTATCTAACCAATATATTTGAACACAAATCGCACTATAATTATTGAAAGACAAATTGAATAAATTGTTGAAATTGATTTTTTCAATTTCAAAATAAAATAGTTTGATGCTATTTGATGAATTTATCAGTTTCTCAGATAAAATAACTTTTACTCATAGTTTTCTATAAAAGTATAACTTTTGCTTTAAAGCATTTCGATATTAAATGTATATTTTAGCAGTAGATTGTTCAATTTTGTTGATTTCGTAAGTATTCTGCATTCAAATTCTATATTTATTTCGATTTTCAAAAACGGAGTATTTGAATTTAATGCATTTACATTTACCTCAAATTCAAATATTAGAATAAATCCTAAACTATTCCCATATTTTACAACTTTCGGAAGATATGATGTGTAGAAAATACCGTCCAATAAAAGGATAGAAATTTATTAAAAAAGTTTCTATTTACATGAATTTTATATATTTCATAAAACCCCAGTAATATTAAAGTTTTCAAAACAGGAAATGTACATAAGCTATGAACTCTTTGATAGGAATTTCGATCAAAATTTCTGTTCAAAATTCAATTTTCTTAAAGCGTCAATATCCAAATATAAAACTAACACTCATGAAAATGGAAAATTTTTCAAAAAGGGCAGCGTAAATATAATACAGAATTTATCTGTGTGTGCTTTTCTTTTTCAATTTCTGAAACTCAGCCGTTTAGAGAGTGGATAAATACGAGCTTTAAATTCTGAGCTTTTTCTTGAAAAAAAGTAAGACTTTCTCTTCTTCTGCATATAAATGCAATTGCTGAAACGATTGCATACATTTTTAAAATATTTAAAATATGAAACTTTTTAAAATGCTGAAAAATGCATTGTGTATCGAATTTTAATTTGAGAAAATATTATAAAATATATTTTAATACCAAAACAAATAGAAACAAATATTTTATTTACAAACTTCAACGCTAATGTATTAGAACTTTGCAATTTTTATATAAAATATTTATTATTAATTTATAATTTAAAATGAATATTTATGTACTTTATACTATATACAAGAATTTTTAATGAAGACAGTACAACACTAAAATATATAGCAAAATTCTCGCATTCTATAAAATATTTAGAATGCATGCAAAATTTTCGCATTCTAAAGATAATTAAAAGATATGCAAAATCGTCGGAAAATGCAAAAATATATATAGATAAGATATGCAAAATTCGGCTATCACACGTGTTTTGTTCTTGGCTTTTGCCTAATCTTTCTGCAAAATGTAAGACATTCTACATTTTGCAGAAATTAGTCCAGACACAACAGGCATTCGTTCCATTCGTTTACTATACCTTACAGCTCAAGTCACTCGAACGAACCCCTCTCACACAGCCTCCGGTAGACTGTTACAAATGTCAGTACGCTTCCATGAAACACTTTCCGGAATCAAATGCATAGCGGCTCGCCAGTTATGCTCCACAGCTACATCATGCGAATGCATGTCGGCCGATTCCGCATCCTTGTATTCGTCCATCCTACAACCTCAGCGACAGAATCTTAAATGCCGGTTTCCCTGAGTAAACATGAGCGGTTCAGTTCTCATACAAAACCATCTACCATGTGAAACAGGCGTCACCGACTTACCCTTCTGAATATATATATATATAGGTTTTTTTAACATATATTTTAAAATAAATATATATATGTTAATTTATAAATTATATCATATTTAGTATATATATATATAAAAAACCTTTTTTTTTTCAGTACGTTAAATGACTGCATTACTTTTAAAATGTTTTGCACCACATAGCTATGCATAAAAATACAATACTATCAGAGTAAAGTTTAATTAAGTATTATAAGATTATCATTCAAACAGTGATGAGAAAATTTAGAACATCATTTTTACCAGGAAAGTAGATGCAACTGTCTCGAAGAGATAGCTGAATAGTAAAAATGACTATTATTGCAAGGGATAAACACTGGTTGAAATATTCATCACATAAAATGAAGAGGTTAAGGTTTATTCAAAGGTCTATTTTGAAGTATTCCATACCTTTGTTGAAATTTAAAATAATTTATTATTAAATCAAGAGCTATTCATATAAAAAGGATTCATTAAAATAAAAGATAACAATGATTCATTACAGATAAGAATCTTGTTTAGAGGCACGCTGTTAATTTCTACGCATTGACTTCTTAAATTTTCAAATGCTTTCAAACTTAACTTTATTAAGAGTGCACAAAGCGCCTATTATTATATTTTATATTTATTAAAAAGGTATTCTAATGAATTCTGAAAAGCAGATGGAACACAAACATGGACCAAACATGGTTTTCAAAAGTTTGTTAGAATCCCATGCGAACTGTTAACATAAAGCGTGGCTGCCTAAAAAAAAAAAATCAGCAAAAAATAAATAATCATAATTTTATTCATAAATCGATCATTGATTCCTTTAAAAACAAGAAAAAAATAATTAATAATGTTTTGCAAGTGAAAGGAAAAAATACAGATAAGTCAAAATCTCTTTAATCAATATAATTATTATTTTAAAACTTCACCATGCATAGATTAAAAGCAAGCTAAAGAATTTTTTTTTTTAATTAAAACATTTAATTATTTAAGCTTAAAAGTGACTGCAAAAATCCATCTTTTACAAACTTTAGTTCGTATCCATGTAAAAAATTTTTTAAAAGCAAGATGATTTATTTATTTAACTAATGCATAATAGTAAATAATTAACATTCTGTACCATTACATGGTAAGCTTTCTTTTTTTCTCTGAATCCGCCGTTGAAAGCTATTAATTTAGGAACCTAAAGAATTGCTTCTAATTAATATACAAGGAAAAGCGTTCTTTGAAGATCTTATAGAACCTCATTTAATATAACGTCAACTTGTTTTTTAATGATATACGAAAGTCTTTTATTTTCCGACAATATCAGAATAATACGTTCCCCGTTCTTTTACTCTCATACATCTCTCACTCAGACTTTTGTTTTTTTGGTATGGTCATTTTATTTCCTTTTATGCAAATAATTAATTAAAATTGAATAAAACTTTTCGGACTACGTCATCAACATTTCTACGCAATTCATTCATGATTTTATATTTTTTTTTTCCCTCGGCTTATTACCATTCTGAAAGAAGAAAAAAACTTTAATTGGCTTTTCTCTGGAATTTCCAAACTTTGTCTTTGTTTGAAGCATAATCGGTGCAGCGCTTTGTTTTGCGGCAAGCATGGTAATGTAAAAGGCGTTCTTTATTACCAAGGTACCATTACAACGAGAAATCATTAGATGTTATCTCTTTCGTTTTTGAGTAATTTTTACAAATATTTTCAAGACGTATATGATTCAGGAAACCATTTCTAAAGAAAATTGTCCTCTATTTTGAACAAATACTAGGCAAACATCAAAAAAAGTCATCGTTATAACTTTTTACATTTAAAGTAAAATCCAAACATCTGTGCAGATTTTATTTTTCATTATAATATATTAAAATGAATTGCTTGAAAATGAAAGGTAATGCATCATTTCCAGCAAACATTATAAGAAAATGGAATATATGAAACAGTGAAAGGTTGGGGATACTTTCAAACAACTAAAATTTAAAATATCTGAAAGTTTAAATAAGCGATTACTTATTTATTTTTTTCTTAGCTTTACAGACAGAAAACATTTAAAAGCACATATGAACAGAAGTGTAACTGTAAATATTAAAACTCTTCAATTACAATAATCTTTATATTTATAAGCATTACGTATTTAAATATAAAATATATGATAATCTTTATATTTATAAACAGTATATGATAATCTTTATATTTATATATATAATTATGTAGTATATGATAATCTTTATATTTATAAACATTCTGTAATTTTAATAATTAAATAAAATTAAATAAATATAAAATTATGATAATATTTATATTTATAAACATCATAATATACTTTATATGTATATACATGGGCAAAAATAAAGTAACGAGTAAAGTGATACATCCTCGTATGTGGGAAGAAACTGCAATTATTATTAGTATTTCCTTATATTTCTTAGCTTTACAGATAGAAAATGTTTAAATGTATATATGACCATAAGTGTAAGTGTAAACATTAAAATTCTTCAACTACTATAACTTTATATTTATATATATTATCATATATCTTATATACATAATCTTATATTTATATGCATGCACAAAAATAAAATAACGGCAGTTTCTTCCCACATACGAGGATGTATCACTTGCTGACAACAACGATCCTATCAAATTTATTTTGACAAATAGCTCACATCTTCTTCTAGTAAAAATAAGAACATTTTTCTAGTAATATTTTTTTTAAATTGCAGGTTAAATTAGTTATATTTCAATTTAATTTTTTTAATGCAATGTATTAAATTTGTTTTTTAAATTTAATTTTTTATTAATTTAATTTTTATTTTAATTTTATTTTATTAATTTTATTTTATCAACATTTTTAATTAATTCATTTTATTAATTTTTAATTTATTTTAATTTTTTTTTATTTTATTTTATTTTAATTTTAATTTAATTTTATTTTTTTATTATTTTTAATTTAATTTTATTTAATTTTATTTTAATTTTATTTTATTTTATTAATTTAATTCATTATAACCATTTGGAATGCCATCAGCGTAACAGAAAATTACATTCGTGAGCTAGACAAATTATATTCAGACCTTTTATGCTTGTTGTTAAAGACCCAAAAGCTTTTAAATGAATGTTTCCAAATGGTTGAGTAATGTACATTTTAATTTAATGAATAAATGACCATATTAGTAAAATGTTCTTTAATGTTATGTGTTAATCTTTGTATTATTCTTTGTATTCAATACAAAATTGAATTAATAAATGAGGTTAAATTTATTCTGCTGAGCATAAGCATTAGTAAACAAGTCACGCCAATTATTGATAGTTAATGCAATCACTGCTAACTAACGTTAACAGAGAAATAAAATTATGTCTGCTAAAATAGAAAAATCAATCATTTCCGTCAAGGGAATTTTATTAAAGAACGAATCACGAATCAACATAAACCATTTCTAGTCGACTACAGAAACAACTTCATTGTATAGGACTTCATCATTTGGATGGTAGTTTATGAACAAAACAGTATAAACAGCCACACAATGGGTACTTTAGAACTGCTGTTGCAGTTGGGATAGGTTCCTGTTCTTTTATCTTAAACTATTCAAACAACACTTTTTGAAGTCAGCCATATTTGGTCTATTGTATTTCAGCATTGACTATTTAATGATTTAAATATCCAGAAATATTTAACAATGAAATATCCAGTGAACAACATTAAATTACCAAACGAAATATTCCAGTGATTGTTAAGACGTTAACCTCTAAGCAACTTCAATTTTTCGTAGTTTGTGAAGTATGTCAAAAATGACAGTCAATGTGGACATAGAAGTTGATGCTGGGGAAAATATTTTATATCATGCATTCAAAAGGCATGAAATTTTTATCGTCTTGGTATTCGCATATTAGTTTTTATTGCTACTGATTTTTAAGTTATTTTTTTATTGAATGCTATGTTTTAATATTTTAATCAGGAAATTGATTTCACAGCTATATCTTAATAAATGTTTTGTTCTATACTTCACCAAGAAAAACAACGAATTTTTTGACAAAAATACAAAATCAACAATAAAATGATTTGTTTTCTTATTATAAGAAGCATGTAATGTTGTGTATTTTATCGCTAGGAAAAATCATTATACAAAAATGACTCTTTTCTGAATTTTGCATCATATATTTCTCTTTTATTCTATGAATAATAGATATTAACTGATAACTGTACATTTTTACTAATTTCGATAAAGATAACGAATTTTTTTATATACGAATGTGCAAGAATATAATAAAAAGTAAACAAAAACGGTTAAATATAAAAGATTAAAAGGCATCCTTCCTTTCAAGTAAAATGATTATGTATTTTAATTAACAATAAAGCAACATTTTTAAACAATTCACCTGAGATAAAAAGGCATTGGAAGATTTAGAAAAAAATCAGTTATAAGGTTTTTAAAGTTATTTTTAAGTAAAATATTTTTTGCTTGTGAAAAGTTTTTTGTCTAAGATTTTCTTCTTATCTATCCGAATCAATATTGTACATTAAAGTTTTTTTTCTAAAGTGTGATTGATTTTTGCTGTATTTTTCTTTACTTCTTTTCTTGTAAGCTCCTTCCTTTTCATTAATATATTTCGTTATTACTTAAAAATTAAGTACGAGAATAACAAACAATTGGAAGTGAATATATTGCGCATATATATTTATTATGCATCTTTAATAAGTGAAAGAAAGACTTTTTTTAAACTGAAAAAAATATATTTTTAATCTTTAAATTTTTTCTGTTTATTCTAAATCAGATAATTTTTCTTTTCTATCTAATGTTTGATATTTTTATTTTTGCTTAAAACTTATGTAAAAAAAAATCATAAAATTAATGTTTTTTTAATTATTGCTTCTAATAAACTGAAAATGTTAGATATTAAAAATAATAAGTGTTCACCAATTCTTTAATTTATTAATTAATCAAAGCTCGATAACAACTTAGAGCGACTAGAGTTCGAATATAGGTTTTATGGAGGAAGAAACTAAAGCTCAGTCACCTTCGTTTAACTAAAGCCCCTTTTATTTTTCAGAGACACGGACAAAAAAAAAAAAGTTTGCTTACATTTTTTTAAATTAAAATTTTTTGTAAGAGAAAAATATTTAAATCTACTATAGAACTGGTTACTATGAATTACTTGAAAAATGAAAACAACGACTCGTCATGTCAGATGAAAATACTTCATTTCATACAAAATTTCAGAATATCTTGAAGAAAATTATAACATCATCATTATCTAGTCAAATTCATTAATTTATGAAAAATATGAAGTGCCAGCATGTCCTGAATGTATAAAATCTATGTATTCGTAATTTATCATAAATTATCTACTATAAGATTGTTGCGTTGTTTTGCTGCGAATAACCTTATGCCTAGTATTGTTAGCGTAGTATTGTTGTGGATGGTATGCAGTAAATAAACGTTACCAGGCAAAGAATTAATTGATATTTTCTTCATGTAGACAGATATGCACATTGTCAGATTGCTTCGCTATCTCAGTGGTACTAAGCAGTATGACTTGTTCATGGTTTCCTCCAGTTTAACATAAATATGAGCCAAATACCTTCAATAAGACCTTTATGAAAACATTCATCATTCGCTTTCCCCTTGTGATTGTTATGCGGCAGGTCTTTGAATAATACTGAATCTGCCGCAGTTCTTCCATATTCGTTGCAAATGATTTCAAAGTCAAAGACCTCATATTAATAAAGTTAATCAATTTGAAAGATTAATTTTTTATAGATGTAGCCAATAATAAACACCGAGATATGAAATACCGTTTAGTGTCAAAAAAAAAAAAGTGATAAGGGAGAGGTAAATAGATGTACGCTTAATGGCCGTTTTTCGAACCAATAATACAAAGGCTTTTTAAGGTATTCCAGTGCAAAATATATAACTGGGATACTATAAAAGATCATGGTATATATATCTAGAATGTATGTACGAAACTAAAACAGATTTTTATTAAAGTTAAAAAAATATCAATCTTATCATTTTATCCTTGTTTAAAATTTTATTTTGGTTATTTACTCTGTTCCTATAAATTAGCAGAGACCACTACAAGGTCCTGATTATGAATAGTAGACATAAATTAAAAGAATGCTTCAAACATTATTTTATCCATATTGCTTTTACAAATCTTTTTATTTCAAATAAAGATAAATTATATTATTTCGAAATACAGTTCTACTAAGCAACATCTTCTAATATTACCAGATTTTCATTTTTTTCTTTTGTATATGAGAATCGCAATCAAACTTTTCTCGTTTCAAACAATTATCGTTTCATTTAATAAACTTTTACGTGACTAGATAAGTTAATTTAGTCATCATATTTCAATATCGCTATGCACTTATAGAAACAGGAAAAAAAAAATATTCCGCCAAGTCATGAGAGAAGAAAATTCAATCATCGAAATGTTAATTTCTGTTTATTTTGAACATTTAGTGTAGCAAACATAACAGGGGAAAATTAAGCAGATGTTGGATCACAGGTAATTATTGGTGTAAAAGAAAAAAGAAAAATTGTGTACTCCATGCAAATACGAGTGAAATAAAGTAAAGAAAATGCGCAACCATCTACGGAAGAATGATCTTGACGACATCTAAAAAAAGTGACAGGTTTAAATTAAGTTCTGTGTAGTCAGTTCATTTGCGAACAGAAAAGTGAAAATGAACAGCGATGTTTTTACAACATTAAGTTGTTTAATAAAAGGAGCGAGGGAGTTATTTTTCAGCACGTGGCCCATATTGCTTCCAGCTAAAAACTTCCTTTCAAAGTAATAGTTGGTTAGTTTCCTTTTTAATATCCGCAGTTGAGGAACTACTTTACTTTTGTCCCTTCAACAATACAAGCAAAATAAAATATGGAGTTCTCTAATAATTGCGTTAAAGAACGAACTTTGGAGCACAACACAATATTTCCCGATGATAATATTAAATAAAAATAAGAGCTGACATCAAAAATGATTTGAAAAGCAAATAAAACGGGAACGCTTTTTTTTTTTTTTTTTCATTCTTCTCCTTATTTCCTTTCTGAAGAAATCAACGTCGCGGACTTAATCTTGTAAATTACAATACAAATTCCAAAGGTTGTCCTTTAAAAGACGGAAATAGAAAAAACTGAATAAAAACGGAAAGACGTGAACTGTTCGTCTTCTTATGATTGAAGTAAACCATCGGTGGAATTCAGCAAACTTGATTCAAAAGGAAAGAGCACATTTTCCCCCTCAGTCTGTTCCTTTTGAAGTTTCGTTTGCATTAAATTAACTGAAGCATGCATTCAATGAAATGTGAACTTTTTTTTTCCGATGCTTGGTTAGACACATTGAGCTGACGAAAGAAGTGAGAATTAGAATGTAAATGGATGGAAGAATCGCTTAGCAATTAGTTAGTGCAAAACTTGGTTTTTATACTTTTGAATTTTACAGTTGAGGACATAATTTGTGTAATCTGTTATAAGAAATATGTGGAAGTTGTTGTCATTTATTCAAGCCAATCCCTCCGATATCTAAAAGTGAAATAATTGGTAAAATAAATTGTTTAAGTAAACAAAGAAAATTTTTTTTCCCCCGGAAGTATTTGAGTTATACAAGGACTTAAAACGTTTATTGTTGCACTGTTTATATAGAAAAGTATTAAAAATCTTTCATTAATTCGGAGAATTTATGATCGTTTATCACATGTATTTTTAATTGTGTTAAAGAGTAAGAATTTCAGTCATTTATTATCTTTACAAAACATATTAACGCGTTTGTTTTTGATATGTGAATTAAACTAATTGAATGCATCTAAAACCCTATCATGTGAAGACATTTCATTTCCAAAATGAAGGTATTAATATGTTATTTACATTTTTAATGTGCGCCTCTCACCCGAAGAGGAAATTACCTGCGTTTCCAGCCGCGCAGAGTATCGGGTTGCTGACTTTAGAACAGGAATCTGCAAATTTTAAATCTCTGATTTATGTCTTTTAAATATGTTAAATGTTTAAATGTTGTATATCTGTAAATGCATATATATTTTATGTGTGTGGTGTTTGCGTGTGTGTATAAAGAAATCTGTGAGTTCTCCAACCTGTGCTTCAAAGTACCAACACAATCACACCCAATTACAATCTGGTTGCCCAAACTGCACACACTGCAAACTCAATATATTTTTATATCTCTAACTGAAATTTTTTTTTTCACGAGCAAACCTCTTTTCGGATAACTTAGGGAACCCATGCAGAAGGAATTAATTGAAAAGCAGTTTAACAAATTATTTTTGTTATCAGCTATGAATATTTCAAAAATCTTTAGTTTTTCCTTTTTAATCTTTTTAAAGAAATTACAAGAAGAGGAAGAAGTAAACAAGTCTTTAAGAGAGAAATTTCAAATTAAATATTTAAAATTATTGTTCAAAATTATTAAATAAAAAAATTAAACAGATTATATATTGATCTACAAAAGCTTGTTTTAATCGGTTTCACAACAAGCCAACAAAAAATTGTCTCTATTTTCAAGATTAATCAATTTTATTTTTATGCAAGGCTACTTTTTAGCTGTAAATCGCCACCTAGAGAGACCACTAGAAAACCCCTTGGACCACTTTTGAAATGAAACTCAAACTACTTTATACCTATTAGAAAAGAAAGAAAAAATCTAAATATGGAGAACTTTCTCTTTACGAGCACAAGTTTTAATTATCCTCAAATTGAAAATTATCGATAATTACTATCTTTACTGCTCTAAAACTTTTATGTCCAAAATAAGTTCCCCTATTTGGTAAAAATTGCATTTTCTTTTCAAGCAAAAGTAAAGCAGCTAAAAGCCTTTACATCCTATAAATACTAAATAAATCATTGGTATACTTTTAAAAGAATTATATTTGTCGAAATTTTGGACACATTTTTATTAGAATTTCTCATTTTAAATCATAAAAACACAGAAGATCTATTATAAAATGATAAGTATTTAAGCAAGTGGCTTTTTTTTTTGCTTTGAATTTTGTAAAGTCACAGTTAAAGACCAAATATTTCTAATATCATTATAGAGGATATTTTATATTATATATCATTTCAAAAAACAACTGTTCTTAAAAACAAGATCAAACATTTCAGTAAAAATGCCACTTTTTTTTTGCGAGGTAAATTAATCACTGAATTTCAATTTAAAAAACTGGCTATCTAACCAATTTCTTTGAATGCCCTATCATACTATAACTATTGAAAGACAACTGAATAAATTGTTGAAATTGATTTTTTTTTTTCAATTTGATAATAAAATAGTTAAGAAGAGACTTTTTGATGAATTTATCAGTTTCTTTGATAAAAAATAACTTTTTACTTTAGAAAGTTTCATTTAAAAGTATAACTTTTACTTTAAAGCACTTCGTTATTAAATTTATATTTTAGTAGCAGATTGTTCAATTTTGTTGATTTCGTAAGTATTCTGCATTCAAATTCTATATTTATTTCGATTTCTTTTAAGATATTTGAATTTAAAGGCACTTACATTTACCTCAAATTCAAATATTAGAATAAAATCCTAAGATATTCTATATTTAGTAATTTTGGAAGAAATGATGTGTAGAAAATACCATCCAATAAAACGATGAAATTTAAGCACATCAATTAAACATTTCAATTTACATTAATTTTTATACATTTCCCATAAAAACCCCAGTAATATGTGCTTTTCAAAACAGGAAATGTACATAAGCCATGAATTCTTTGATAGGCATTTCGATCAAAATTTCCGTTCAAAATTCAATTTTCTTAAAGCGTCAATATCCAAATATAAAACTAACTCTCATGAAATGGAAAATTTTCAAAAAAGTACAGCAAGTATAATACAGAATTTATCTGTGTGTATGTGCGTGCTTTTTCTTTTCAATTTTTGAACTCAGCCGTATAGAGAGTGATAAATACGAGATTTAAATTTCTGAGCTTTTCTTCCGGAAAGTACACTTTCTCTCTTCTTCTTGCAAATAAATGCAATTGTGAAACGATTTAAGACATTTAAAAACATTTAAAATGGTGAGACTTTAAAATGCTGAAAAACAACAGTATCGAATTTTAATTTGAAAATATTATAAAACGTAATTTTAAATACTAAAGCAAATGAGAAACAGCAACTCAACTCTAATATATTAGAACTTCGAAATTTTTATATAAAAATATTTATCATTAATTTATAGTGTAGAATGAATATTTATATACGCTGATACCATATACAATACTTTTTAACGTTTACAGTACAACAATAAATATATAGGAAAAAGTCTGCATTCTAAAGATAATTAGAATATAGGCAAAAATTCTCACATTCTAAAATAGTTAGAATCCATGCAAAAATTCCCACAATATTCTAAAAATAATTAGAATATAAGCAAAATTCTCGCATTCTAAAGATAAGTAGAATATAGGCAAAATTTCTCACATTCTAAGATAATTACAATATTTGCAAAAATCTCGCATGCGTAAGCAAATATTAAGCTGTAGTATACCACTTTTTAAAAATCAAAATTATTGATAAGATGTGTAAAATGTAAAAGCATACGAAATACAGTTAATGGGTGATGAAAAACACTACTTCGACCTGTCAAGGTGATTGCCAAAAATATTTTTTTTATTGGTTAAAAAATTTCGAAAAACAAAAGTGTATTTTATTCTTCATTAAGAGCATATCATATGACGAAATATTTGCCACATTGCTCTAGTAAGATTAAAAACAAATAAAAACGGTTAAAAGATATATCGGTTAAACCGACTTGATTTTAGACAGCATTTGCATCACCCTCCAGCTTGCTACATATACAGGACGAACTAGTATCTCACCGAGTAACGTCGGGGAGGGGTAGATAGCATAGAGACGAATAGGAATCGCATAATATTTCGAATTATTTTCGAATATTCGAGCTCCAGTGCTCGGACGCTCCACATGGTACGGATGCACACCGTTTGAACGGCGAATCTGAACGGCGAGCTGGAACAAATCCAATTGTTCGGCCGATCTCAATTTTACTCGTTTTTGAACTAGTTTCTGCAAAAATCTAAGACATTCTATTCTACAAGAAGCATCCGTTTCATCCGCGTTTAATATTCCGTACAGCTCACTGAACGAACCGCTTTCACACAGTTGCAAATGTCAGTACGCTTCTATAGAAAACTTTCCGGGAACAAATGCATAACTTCTCGTCCGTTATACTCTATCGCATGTATGCGAGATACACGCCGTAAACTCCGCATTCGTGTATTCGTCCATCCTACAACCCTCAACGACCGAATTTAAATGCCGGCTTCCTGTATAAACATATGCAATTCCTGTTCCCATGCAATGTCATCTTACAGCACGAAACAGCCATTACAGACATTGTAATGTTGTATCATTCTACACTCAAGAGTCAAAACATTATGACCACCCCTACATTTTGCAATGAACTCGCCTGGGTGACGTGGAAGGCACGTGATCAGGTGGAAGTGGTATTTAACTGCTGCTGGAGAGTCTGAAGAATCATTCTTTCACTTGGCTTCTTGTGTGTGATGGGAAAGGGGCTGCGGATCTTTCGGCAGATTGTAATGGCTCGAAGTGTTCTCAGAACAAGCAACTGCACGAAACTTCCGAAACTGCACGACCTCGTGGGTTGTTCGCGATCTACAGTTGTTAAACTTATGCAAAGTGGGATGAATGACGGTAAAACCAGCAGTAGACGACATGGTGTTTGACGTCCACACGCTATCAAAGAAAAGGTCATTTTGAGACTGTCTCGCATGGTGAAGAAACCGGAGCCAGACAGTGGCTCAGCTGACAGCCCAACACAATGCAGGGCCAAGTAGAATAGTATCGGAGCACACTGTTTGGCGGATACTGTTGGATATGGGGCTGGCCGCAACAAACGTCCCACACTCGCGTGCCTTTGCTGACCAAGCGTCATTGCGAACTGCGCCTGCGCGCTGGGCCCGGGAACATCGTGACTGGCCCATGGATCAGTGGGAGAGAGTTGCCTGCTCAGATGAATCACGGTTTGTCATTCATCACGACGATGGCCGTGTCAGGATACGCGTTGCTCCAGCAATGTACAGTAGGTCATACACAGGCCGGTGTGGTTGTGGTGGTGGTATTACGCTTTGGGGTACGTTCTCTCTTGGGCGTCTCTGGGACCCGTGGTTGTGGTAAGAGCAGACCATGAATGCTACAGGGTATCTGGAACATCATTGCCAGGATCAGTTGCACCCTTACATAGCCTCTGTTTTTCCAGCTGGAAATGGAATGTTCCAACAGGACAACGCCCCTTGTCACAAGGCTAAAATTGTGTTGGAGTGATTCCAGGAACATGATGCTGAATTCCAGTTAATGTCCCTGCCGCCTAACTCACCGGATCTCGATCCGATAGAACACATTTGGGATGTCCTGGGACGGCAGCTCAGAGTTCAAAGACCACCAATTCGCAATATCTCGATTTGCGTGACCGTTGCTTACACACATCTGGTAAAAATAATCTGTCCCCGGCCATCTACCAAGGATTTGTGGCATCCATGCCAAGGCGGGTTGAAGCTGTGTTGCATCAAAGGTGGGCCAACTCGTTATTGACAGGTGGTCATAATGTTTTGGCTATAGAGTGTAACTCGTCTTTATACTACTACTTTGCCTTATTCTAACGTTTAGAGGTATAACGCTGACTTAAAACTGTTTTTTGTTCTCATGTCCTACTTGTAATGTTTTGTAAAAAACAGATTAATTATGTATAAAAATATGGTACTGTCAGAGTAAGTTTAATTAAACATTGTGAGTTTTTTTATCATTCAAATAGTGTTCAGAAAAAAATTTAGATCGTCGTTTTTATCAGAAAAAGAGATACAACTGTCTCGAAGAGATAGCTGAATAGTAAAAAATGACTATTATTGCAAGTGATAAAAAGCTAGCTGGAATATTCATCACATAAAATTAAGAGGTTAATGTATACTTCAAAGGTCTACTTTGCTTCACTAAAATTTAAAATAATTCATTATTAAATCAAGAGCTATTCATATGAAAGGATTCATTAAAAAAGTATAACAATGATTCACTACAGATAAGAATTTTGTTTAGGACCACATTGTTATTTTCTACTCATTGACATCTTAAATTTTCAAATCGTTTTACACTCAGCTATATCAAGAATGCATAAGGGGCCTATTATTACATTTTATATTAATTAAAGGATAAAATAGCATTCTAATGAACTTAAGAAAGGCAAAATTCCATCTGGATCACAAACATAGACCTTTTTTTTTTAAAAGTTCGGGAGAATCTCATGCGAACTGTTAAACAGAACAAAACGCATGGATGTCAAGAAAGAAATTCAGCAATAATAAATAATCATAATTGTTATTCATAAATCGATCTTTAAATACATTAAAAACAAGAAAAACGTAATTGTGTTTTACAAATGCAAAGAGTTTATTGAATATTGCATATCAAATCTATCTCCGTGATCAATCAAATAATTATAATTAAAACTTCATCATGCATAGATTAAAAATCAAGCTAAAGAATTTTTTTAATGAAAACATTTAATTATTTAAGCTTAAAAGTGACTGCATAAATCCATCTTTTACAAACTTTAGTTCGTATCCATGTAAAAATAACTTTTGAAAGCAAAATGATTTATTTATTTAACTAATGCATAATAGTAAATAATTAACATTCTGTACCATTACATGGTAAGCTTTCTTTTTTTCTCTGAACTGCCGTTGAAAGCTATTAATTTAGGAACCTAAAGAATTGCTTCTAATTAATATACAAGGAAAAGCGTTCTTTGAAGATCTTATAGAACCTCATTTTATATAACGTCAACTTGTTTTTTAATGATATACGAAAATCTTTTATTTCCCGACAATATCAGAATAATACGTTCCTCGTCCCTTTACGTTCATAAATCTCTCTCAGGCTTTTTTTTTTTGTTATGGTCATTTTATTTCCTTTTATGCAAATAATTAATTAAAATTGAATAAAACTTTTCGACTACGTCATCAGCATTTCTACACAATTCATTCATGATTTTATATTTTTTTTTCTTGACTTGTTACCATTCTGAAAAAAAAAAAAATAAACCTTAATTGGCTTTTCTCTGGAATTTCCGAACTTTTATCTTTGTTTGAAGCATGATCGGTGCAGCGCTTTGTTTTGTGGTAAGCATGGTAATGTAAAAGACGTTCTTTATTACCATGGTACCATTACAGCTAGAAATCATTAGATGTTATCTCTTTTCGTTTACGCGTAATTTTTACAAATATTTTCTAGACGTATGATTCAGGAAACCGTTTCTAAAGAAAATTGTCGTCTATTTTGAACAAATACTAGGCAAACATAAAAAGTAATCGCTATTGCTTTTTACATTTAAAGTAAAATACAAACATCTGTGCAGATCTTATTTTTCATTATAATGTATTAAAATGAATTGCTGAAACTGAAAGGTAATGCATCATTTCCATGAATCTAATAAGAATATGGAATACATAAAATAGTGAAAGATTGGGGATACTTTCAAAACAATTAAAACTTAAAATACCTAAAAATTTAAATAAACTATTATTTCTTTATATTTCTTAGTTTTAGAGATAGAAAATGTTTAAATGTATCTATGAACATAAGTGTAAGTGTAAACATTAAAATTCTTCAACTACTACAATCTTTATATTTATATATATTAACATATACTTTATAAAAATAATCTTTATATTTATATTCATATACAAAAATAAAATAATGACAGTTTTTTTTTTTCCACATACGAGGATGTATCACTTGTTGACAACAACGATCCTATCAAATTTATTTCCATAAATAGCTCACGTCTTCTTTAAGTAAATATAAGAAAATATTTCTAGTAATATCTTTTAAATTGCACTTTAAATTAGTTATATTTTATTTAAATTTTTAATTTTAATGTTAATTTTGTTTTATTAATTTATTTAATTTTATTTTGTTTTATTAATTTAATTTAATTTTATTTTATTAATTTTATTTTATTAACATATATTTTAAATCAACTCATTTTATTAATTTAATTTAATAATTTTATTTTTGATTTAATTTTATTAATTTAATGTATTAATTTAATTTAATAATTTAATTTTTTATATTGTTTTATTAATTTAATGTATTAATTTAATTTAATTTATAAATTTAATTTTATTAATTTAATTATATTAACATATATTTTAAATTAATTAATTTTTTAACTTAAGCATTAAAAAAAAAAATCATAAAACATTTTATTATTTTTTTTTTTGTCTTGTTTTTTAAATTAAATTCAGTTTCAATAAAGATAACTTCAGATTATCTGATAGCCTATACAATTTTCTTTGTAAAGGAATCTACAAAAGGTAAAGGAAAGTACAAAAGGTTTTTTAATATTAGTTTATATAAGTCTTTTTCCTTTTTTTTAAATACATTTATATATACATTAATCCAAAAATCATAAAAAAATCTAAAAAAATATTGTCTTTAATAACATATTGACAACAAAATAGAAATTAATTATTATTTGAAGTATTGATGCTCATAATTGTAGAATTCATTTGATTTATTTCCTTAACTGTCAAAAAGTAAAATATTTATTACTTTGTTTCTATTTATTTATAGTTAGTGTTTTGAATTTTTAAATACTTTTTTTTTTTAATTAGCACATTTAGCATCAAAGGAATTCATCACCATATTTTATTGAAATAGAGGAATTTTTTTTTCCTATCATAAGACAAACGAAATGTATAAATATGTCGTTCCAAAAAGTTTAATTTAAGGAATCTTGATAAAATTTAATTGGTTGATCTTTAAATCTATTGTGATCCTGTACAATTTTTCTAGTTTTTTTATTTTTTTTTTTCACTTTTACGAACTTGATTTTTTTTTTTTTTTTCCAAATTTCATTTTGCTATATGTTAACATTTTCGATTTTATCTTTAAGGAAAATTATAATATTTTTTTCTTTTGTTTTGCTGCTTTCACAAAGTGTCATTTTATGGGACAATGAACATCAACGATTGTAATAAAGATGAATATAACACTACGTTTATACCAATTAATCAAATGGGAATGTTGTATGCGAAATTTTACATGAATATTTTATTGATTACTAACGAATATGAATACGTTAAATAAACAGATATATGAATGTTTGACTACTATCATATTATATACAAACGAGCTTCTTTTGAGTCTCATATTCAAAATGAAAAAATATTATTCTTGTTTTAATATTATTCATTCAATTTCTTAATTATTTTGAAATGATGTTAATTTTCTATTTATATTATTCAGTTAAAGGAGGAATTATTGCACTTTGAACGACATTATCATTGACCAAGAACTTTTTTTTACAATGAACAAAGCAATGAATTGAACTGGTTTATTTTAAACATCCGGCTTAAAGGCAGAAACAAACGAATCGCTTACTTGTTAAGGGTGCTTTTTCAGACATACGTAGACAAAACAATTTTGTATAAAAAAAAAAAAATTCATTCTATTGCGGAAGTTCTTCCTCTAACGTTTGTTTTGATGTCATGCAGAAATTAAAACCTCGTAGAAATTACCTTTTCTTGTTCAAAACACCACTTAAATCCGTCTTACTTGGCAGTTTGCCAATTTTCCACGTGATAGCTGATCGGACCGTTTTAACGTTGTAAGGTCACAACTTTTGGACTTAATTCACCACTTTTAATTCCGGAATGCCTTTTTTTCAGACGTTTTACATTTTTTTTTTTTTTGTCGTATTAAAAATGCCTGTAGGATAAATTATAGTAGCCTTGTAGATGTGTCATCCTAGTGAATGTGAATGCCTCGTAGATGTGTCATAAGGAAAGGACCATATAAAACATTCTATTGTCTCTGATAAGGATGAAATTGTGATTTTATTGTATGCATATTCAGCTCTGAAATTTCAGTTTTAGTCATTAAGTTTTTAATTTCGCATTCTTTATTTAGATTTTTCAAAACATAAAAAAGATGGGATATTTATTAAAACCAGTTAAGGTCAGATTATAAATTTTTAATTAAACATAAATATAATAAGATTACTAAATTTAAAATTATTGCAATTATCTTTCATGTCTTAAGCTCGAATTTGCCTGGCAACCCTGCCTAAATTATTCATTCGATTCTTATAAAATCTGATGCGAAATTCAAACAAAATTTGTTATACACGCATAAAAACTTATAAAAGAATTAACTTTTTGCTCTAAACACCATGGCACAGGAAGACAAAAAAAAGAATGCAATCCGTAGTTTCCATCTATCTTTTCCCTTTCTGTGACTGAATTTGATTAAAACGTCAATCGTATAATATCTTGTTCTATATTTTTATGATAAAACAGAATACATTAAAGAACCTTTGTATGATTTATAAAATGTTTTGTACTTTTCACTACCAGGATAAAATTCTAAAGTATACCATCAATTTCTTTGATTTATTGCTGAAATTAATAATTATTAAAACATTTGACAATTCGTAACATTTTGTCTGTATTAGCTTCATACAATAAGATTCCTCCTCTCTTCTGTTGTATAAAAGTATTTATCGATAATAAAAATCCCTGTCTTTTTTAAATGGCAAAAACTTAAAATTATTTATTATTACATTTTTATCATTTTAATTTTCCACAGATGAGATTATCATCCTATATTATAGTCATGGGCTTTGTTAAAAATATTGGGAGAATAATGATTAGAAATTTTTTAATCTTATAAACAAAAGCACCAGATTTCAGTATAAATATCTCACAGAGATTTTTTGCTCTCAACGATCAATACTAAAATTAAATCTTGAAAAATCAACAACTTTTATCTTAAGTAAAGGATCTTATTATTTCTTAAAAGATTGAAATTACCATGTTTGCAATGGAAATTTCATGTCTTAGAAAAGTCAACTTTTTATTAAAATTGGCAAAATATATTAAATAAGATTTAGTTACTTGAAATAAAGGTTAAAAAATGTAGTGCAACAAATGTAAATTTACAATTTGACTTCTTTTATAATGTCCTGTAATTTAGCGTTTTTTACAATTTATCTTTGATGTAATATCAAAAGAAAACTTTTGAACTGAAGTTTCCGAATAGTCTTGCTATATATATGTCTTCACTAAGTTTCATCACCAGAAGTCTGATTCCCCCTTCTCAAATAGATTAATCCTGCAAGTTTTATTCGTTTCTCTCAGAGTTTTAATCGAAGGTGGTTGTTTTCTTTTGAACATGTAACAAAAGACAGAAAATTTTAAGGTCAACTTCCCAAAAATGCGTTTCATAGTATTCTCAGCTTTCAATCCACAGAGAATGAAAACAGAATACGTGAATTGAAAAATATACAAAACAAATTTTCAAAGGCGTGATCAGAATCGAAAACAAAAATGAGGCAGAAAAAAAGGAAGCGAAATTCCATCAGCCAAAGGTTAAAAGGAAAATCCGAAAAGTTGTCTTGCATTCTTGTTTATTTTTTTGGTCTGCAGGTTTATTCATTGCGCGTTGAGACAACTCAAGTATCTGTGTTTCTTTCGCGCAGCAGAGCACAAACATAACGATGAATCAAAGGGGAGGGGGAGTAACAAGTAGTTCGCAAACGCATCAACTTGCTTAGTGTCGGCACGTTTTTCCTATCTTTGCAACTTCATTTTCAATGGCCTTTTCAGTCTACTTCCACCGGAAATGGCACCTTTTTTATAGATAACGTGAAATGAGGTTTATTCTGAATATGCTAATTCCACGTTTGCCCTTATCCTTCATTTTAATACAGCGAAAAGCTCGTTGCAAGCATTCACCAAGGCGACCCAAGACGTGATCTCTGTTTGGTTTTGGTGAATCTTCTGGAGAATTTGTGAAGAAAAAAATAAATCTTTTTTACTTTTTTCTTTCTCTGGGCTTTGATATTAGAGGGGGAAAAGTTTCGCTATTTGTGCGTGCAAGAGTTTTGGCTTTGGGGAAAAAACTTTTTATTATACATGAAAGGGTTTCTAATTTAGAAGCTGCTGAGAAGTTGGTGAAATCTGAAAAACTGTCTACACTGATTGTGTATGAGAGGGACATGTTGCGTGGGCATTTTTTTTGCTTTCTGCAAAACAGTAAACACTTCAAACTTGATTGCATAACTTTATTCATAAAAATTGCAATAATTTTCATTTGCAAATTCATTATTGTGCTATTGTAATGAGGACAGAAGAAATTTTTGTGCTATAAATCTATTTAAGTTGCATTTAATATAGTTCAGTACTACATTGGTTTTCATTTTATCAAAAGAAAACAAAATATTTATGATTTGATTTTGGATTATTTTAACTTTAATATTTTTGAATTGTAATTTTATTAAAATATTTCTCAATTTTTATCATTAGAAGAAAATAAAATACTGGAAAAGAAGTTTTTTTAAAGAATTTCTGCTGTATTTTTTTACAGGAAATAATTGTGTAGTTTACGCTCAATAGTAGCACCACAATTATTTTCACCACAATTTTTAAACAATGGGGTTCAACTTCAAAAAAAAAAATCTTAAAAATTAGAGAAAAGGTAGTTCATGTTTAGGTACCAATGGAAAATCTCCCACGTAACTGGATTAAGACATCAATTTAATTTTTTAAATCGTGCATCCAGTGATAAATTCCAAATCTTACAACTTTCTTCTTCAAGTCAATTAAGACTACGGCTTCGAAACGACATGTGTCGATTAAAAATAGTAAACCAACATTTTATCCTTCGGTTATTACATATGAACTTAAAGAACAATGCTGTATCATTTTTGTATTATGTTTCATTCAGGGTTTTGAATCTAACTTTGTTGAAAAAGTTAGCCGACTATATAAAATTTTCTCCCATTCATGTAACCCAAGCTAAATAAAATTTTTCAAACACGAGCAGAATAATTGCAAAATTGAATTTAAATTCATTCAAGAATCTGTCACCTTCCTTTAAAAATTTACTCATAGGCAACAACATTAATCAAACACTGCTTCACAGATAGGCACAAAATAAAAACAACAAGCCTATTTTGGTACATTTCCAAAATGTACAAAATGGAAATGTACCAAACAACGTAATAACT
Organism: Caerostris extrusa; assembly: GCA_021605095.1. Lineage (NCBI taxonomy): Eukaryota > Metazoa > Arthropoda > Arachnida > Araneae > Araneidae > Caerostris > Caerostris extrusa. Next base: position 28,909 of record BPLR01004747.1, read on the forward strand.
GAATTCAATGTGCGAGCAGCTTCAATATGGAAAATGGAGTGGGATCAACTCTAAACGCGATGAAGTCAATAACAATGTCCCAAGTTCAATATGATGGTGTTTATTAACTTAGTTATCAGCAAAGCCCATTTCTTTGTCAAGGCAGTTAGTAGATCTTAAAAGGTTGCAGAAAGCAGGTTAAATACAGTGATGCATCGTTCTAGATCATCCCAAATATGCTCAACTTTCAAGTCCTACGAACATTCTTCACTACGATAATTTTCCACTAACAGAGCTTTGTGTGGTCCAGTATTACGTCATGTAGGATGAACTAACTGCATCTGCGTAAGAACGAACAACGCGTTTTAAAACATTGTCTCTATATATGCGAGAAGTAATGGTGCCTCTTGGAATTATATACAGGGCAGCGCTAGAGATATCTGCCCACATAAATGCTACTAAGTCTGTTTCTTTCATGGATATGATTAGGGAGAATAGTCTATCTCATTTTTTTCTGATTTTTCCTTAATTTTTCGAAAGCGATAAGGATGGCATAAAATACAATTTGATTAAATTAAATTAAATTATTTTTAATATAAATTCTGCTCTTCATTTATATTAACTCTATTTAATTTTTTATTTAACTTCATTTGAATAAGTTCTTAATTTGTCATTCCTTTTATTAATCTCATTTATCACAAAGATAATTAATCTTAAATAAATGCTCCATAAGCATTTTTAAGCGAAATTAGTTTAAGAACTTTATATTTAAAAAGTAAAAGATTTTTAATTACTATTTTCACACTATCTTCATGATAAAAGAAATGCTGAAAAAAAATAAAAACTGGAATCAAAATGTTTGCATTATTTTAACTACAAAATAGGCATGAATAAAATATATTTTCAACGTGTACTATTTTTTTACATATGTATAAAGAAAAGTATTTCGGTTTTCTTAGTGACAGAAATTTATTTCGGTACTTTTGTATAGTTTACTGAAATTTAGTAGAATATAATATTGATAAAATTAGTAAAGATTTCTTTTTTTCTGAAAATAATTGCAATGTTTTTCAATAATTTATGAACTGTTTTTAGAGAGACCAGATGCAATTGAATTTCACTATGGGAATACAACATCAGTATTCACAAATTATTTTTAATCCATTTATTGTAAAGTTTAGTTTATTTATTTATTATATTTTAGTTTATTTAGTTTTTTACACTGTTAATATTTCCTCTCTGCATCTTGGTTTAAGAATAACAAATCGTTTATCATTCTTTTCTTCCCATTTCATTTAGATCTTGTAACTTTTGTTCTTATATTTTTCATTTCAAACGAAAACATGCATAAATAACTCTCTCAGAAGAAACATTATGTATACATTTTCGGTTAGCTCTCAAAATTTTAAATTGAAAAAATGCTTCTTTGCAGAAAAATCAGAAGCACCAGAAGATGAATAAAATATTAGGTATATAAATATGTATCAATCATAATATAACTGTTTCCACTATACTAGCAAATAAATTTTTTTAAATTCTTTTGTTTATTCTTAGTAATCATCGAAAGGATTTTTACTTTTATTTCGAATATCAAAAATATTTTTAGTGAAGGGCAATCTCATTTTTAGTTCAAAAATTATTCTCAAAATTAGTTTAAACAATTTGCATATACCTGACATTACGCCTGATCGTTAACTGTTTGTAGAAATAATGAGATTAATAATATTATTTAATAATTGGCTTATCGAATCTATATAAAATATATAAAATATCCAATTCATATCAATCTCAATGAGTTAATATTTTATATTAAGATAATAAACTAGCATTTTAAAATTATAGAAAAAGTAATATTTTATTCAATCTTTTCAAATTTTTAATTTCATATTAAATTTGTAATTTATTTCTTGATAAATGTTTCATGAGAACTTTTTCGTGTTTTCAACGTAATTTTTGTAATAAATTATTCTTGATAAAGGAAATATGATGTTGAAATCTGTCATGAATTCATTTGCTTGCAGCTTCAAAAATATTAATTTAAATAGCATTGCCATAAACTTGTGTAGAAAAATTGTATCGAGTTATAATTCAATTTCATTTATAATCAAATTTATCAAAATACAACTACTTTAAAATCTTTCCAAAGTGAAAAGAAAATATAATTGGGATATAAAGATGGAAAGACTTGACTGAATTGTTTGCTACAATTGTGACCTTAATAAACAAACCACGCTTTGTAAAACGAAACGAGTATTTTATTTATTTATTTATTTTGTGTAAGCACGGCTTTAATATGAATTCAAGTCATTCTTTTTTGCCATTCCAAAATAAATCGTATCGTATAAAAGACCCTAAGGACAATCTACGTGCTGTTCTAGTCAACATAGCTCCTGGTATCTTCATCAAAACAATATAGCAACCCTTGAGAGACTTTTTAACCGAAGCAGTTTGTTCACTGAAAGAAAGCATAACATATGTCCAACCACGAGAATATCATTAATAAATATTACACCTGTAGAGTAGCTCTTGACAAGAAAACTGACAGGGCCTATCGCCTCTTAACAGTTTGACTGAGGCTGAAAAACCATTAATTTCTGTGAGTAATATGCCTTCATTCAATATGACAGCTGCGGTTAAGTTGCGCTGACATTTTGAGTGGCTTTTTGAGATTTTTGAATAGAAGTTGCTGCAAGTATTGATTTCTTAACCTCGATATTAATATCTTCCGTTTAAATTTATGTGTCATATCGAGTAAGAAATGTGAATCAGGAAATTCTCTGACCTCCATATATTTCCAATCTTGGCTTCTTCCCTGGAGCGACATTTTAAGTGTTGCGTATAATTTATTCCTGACTTTTAATTTTGGAGCAGGCACTTATGTAACCCAAGAAAACCTTATAATTAAGAATATGCTCAATAAAAGATTTAATGCACTAAAATTAAATCAAAGTTTCAAGGTAAAAGGGGTAATGCAAAGTTAAGTATTCGTTTGAAATACATTGTGTCCATTACGATTTTAACATCTTAAATAGTATTAATGAATATCACATCTTATTCTTTGATCACACTCATTTTGTTTCCTTTGATGTTTAAATACAGGCGGCTTTAAACATAACTTCAGTACTTATGATTTCGTTTGTCCGCATATATACAAGAAAATAATGTTTCAATAAATTATAATAAAGTTCTTATTAAAATATGAAGAAATACTGATATTAATAAGTATTCATTTGAAATGGATTGTGTTCGTTACGATTTTAACATTTTAAATAGTTATAATGAATATCATATCTTATTCTTCGATCATACTAATTTTATTTCCTATAATGTTTAAATATAGGTGGCTTTAAACATAAACTTCAGTACTTAAGATTACATTTCTCCACATATATACTAAAAATTATTTTTCAATAAATTATAATAAAAAGTTCATATTAAAATATGAATATAGGATAGATTTTTTTAAAAGGGGTACTAAAGACATACTTATTGTTTAATTTAAAACATCTTTCTTTAAATAATTTTATAATGCACTTTCGCTGCAATTTAATAAATAATTTCAAAATGTTTTTATAACAAGTGACATATTCCCTTTTCCAATATATTCCCTATGTTTTATTTTAATAGGTTTTATATATATATTTTTTCGTTATAGTTCTCAAAGAAAAGTTAGCTTAAATGCATGAAATTCTTCAAAAGTACTTAGGATTTTATTTTATTTTATTTTACTTCTGAAAGCCTCTTATGGATCTTTTTCTATATCTTTATTTATCTTCTTGTTTTGAGATGTTCATATTATTTTAAATTTCACTTAAATTCCTTGTATTTCTTTTTGAGATTGAACATTCCATTAATTTTCCAAAATATAAATTATTTATTTTCTTATGTCTTCATTTTTAACGATTTTCTTTTTTGAAATATTTTACTGCTCCTTTTTCAAAAAAATTGTTAAATTCTGATAATTCTGAATTTTTCAATTTCCTTTGAATTATATCCGATAGAGATAATTTCGCTTCAACAGTATATAAAATATTTTATGACGTCATATTTGTTAAATTGTTAGTCAATTTTCTTTAACAATTGTTTCATCTTTTTTTTCTACGGATAATTCTTTACAACAATCGAACAGTTTTTTATCTAGCAATACAATGCAATGCATAACATTACATTGCAATATAGTCCATGCTATGCTTTATTGCATACATGCTTATGCATTGCTACATACTTATGAATTATATTACATACATACAATACAATGTTATGTAATGTAAGTAATTCAATGTATAGCATTGCATTGTATTGTATTACTTACACAATGTACATTAGTTTATATATATATATATAAGATACGAAAATTATATAATAGACTATGCGAAGTATGTAGAAAAGAAATCTATGAAAATCAATTACTTTATAAATGATCACTAAAGGACGGTTTTTAACATAATACAACAAAATCAAATTATGAAATAACTAGCAAGCAATACAAATGATAGTTTCAGCATTTAATCACATAATGTTTAAAAACCATTGCGAATGAAACCATACAAAAATAATAACAATAAAAGCCCACCGATTTAGCCATACAAAGAAGTCTGATTTGCATCCGCTGAGAAAATGGTAATATGACGCAAATCAGGTCCAATCCAAAAACCAACAATGTTCTTTTAAAGAATTTGGTTTATAGTGGAAATGTTGTATATTAGTGGAATTGAAGGACTCTTATTAGGTTACATCGATCACAGTGGAACAGTTGAAATCCACTGCTAAAGATTATAAAACCTTTAGTTCAAGTTTGTAAAAAAGATCCAAAAGTTGGCTTACAAATCAAAAGTTTATTTTTGAAAAAACTATAAAAGACCAAAATTACATATTTGAAATGTTATAACTTGAATTACATACAGGAACTACAATAATGGAAACGAAAAATACTGATTCATATACTTGTACGAAGGACTATATAAAATCTCTTTCAATTGATTAGGAATAGTTAGTGTTATGATATAGACAACCATCATATTGTATGAAAATAGAAACAATAATAGTAGTTCAAAATTGTAAAAACACATTAAAAAGTTTTTGCTTACAAATCAAAAATTTATTTTGAAAGTATTATAAAAAAAAACAAAATTGCATATGTGTAATGTTATAACTTGAATTACATACAGGAACTATAATAAGAAAAGAAAAAGTATTGTTTCATATACTTGTGCGAAGGACTATATAAATTCTCTTTCAATTGATTAGTTATAGTTAGACAGCCACCATATTGATTAGTTATGATACAGACAACCACCATATTGATTAGTTATGATACAGACAACCACCATATTGTATGAGAATTGAAACAATACAATTTCTACTGTTTACACTGAACAAAAAGTGGGTAAGACATTTATCCAGAATTTACCTTTATCACCAGAAGACAAAGACTTCTGGAACATTAGATGCAAACAAACAAAGAGATTTCCCGCGAAATATTACCTCATTTATACCCTTTACCCTTGAATTGATTGATAAAATACGTAGACCGAACTCATTCATCCCATCACGCTTTCTGATAGAGTAATAAAACTCTAAGTGCACTTACCCAAAAGTAGAAAATTCTCGATTTTTTTTTCTTGTATCATTCCATAAGTTCTTAAAAAAAATTCCCTTAGATTCTTAACCATTTTATTGATGTTCTTTACTAGTTACTTTTTGTTTAAAAATTCTCAATCTATAGATCGAAACTTTTATAGAAAGGCTTACTTATTTTTCTGAAAACACAATGAATAAAAGAGAATTCGCTACCATTGTTTACAGTGCATTTACAAACTTCTATGTACCAGGCTCCATCAGAATAAATTTACAAACATGTATACATTTATTGAATACATTTATTTGCCTGTCACATTTATTGAATAGGCTACTCATGTATTTTTGCCTTTATCACGGTAATAACTTTTTATAAGGCAAGCAGCCCAACCTTTCATGTATTATTCATGAACACTATTATAAAAATCAAATTATTTATGTCAAAATTATTAATATCTTATATTACTATCTTATAAATATTGTTATACGTAGTTTTTAATATCATTATTATATAGTAATAACCAAAGAAGTACAGTGTCATAAAGCAATTTTAACATATTGAAATTTATTAATTTCAATAAATACCATTTATCTTTCAGAGTTGCATAACACTCCAAATTAGTTTTGTATATAATGTGGAAAACAAAACATTTGAAAAAATATAAATTAATACGTCAAAAAACTATTTTTGATTCTTAAAATATAACCGAAATAAAATGATTTATAAAAAATAAATATTTAACATTTTGTACAGCTAGCAAATTATACACTATATGTACAAATTGTATTTCCTTTAGTTAATTGCTTGTTTTCTAAAAAATAACACGCCCGATTTTTTTAAGCTGTGAATTAATTTCATTCTAACTTGTGAATATTTTTCTACAAACTAAAAGCAAATTTCCTACCTCAAATAATTTTCTTTGTATTGTGTATAACAAATGAAAGACGAATTAAATCCACTAATGTAGCTTATTATTTTTTTCAACACTAATATTAAATCTAACTTAAGCAAATAAAGATAAAAGGCGATTACATACAGATTACTATAACAACATATTACTGTGCCCAAAAGGTCTATACCAATTATTTTTTTTTCAAAAACCTTTTATTAATTCTTCCAAATTTTTTTTATTGCCTTCAAAGTAATCCCCTCCGGACACAATGCACTTATGCCAACTTTGTTTCCAATCCTCAATGCATGCTAAAAAGTCGCACGGTGTGAATACGGTGGTTGTGGAACGATATCGGTTCCATTTTTGGAGAAAAAGTGACGAAGAATCAATGCAGTGTGTATTGGCGCATTCAGTGTTTACGGTATCAATCGATATTTGATGCGTTTGAGGCCCAAAATGGAATTGGCCGACCCTTTTGAAATTCCAACATCATCATCAAGGTCTCTAATTGTAAATCTACGGTGTGTGATTACTAAATCTTTAATTTTTTAGACGTGAACTTCGTCGGTTGAGGTTGATAGTCGATCAGAAGGCTCTTCGTCTTCAATGCGTTCTCTGCCTTCTTTGAACTGTTTACACCATTTCTAAACATTTCTTTTCCGATATAGGAATGCTCACCGAATGGCTTCTACCACATTCTATGCGTTTCCTGCAAACAAAATTTAATATAATTTCTTTTGCTCAATTAATTCAGACATTTTCAAAAATCGCTGGAATCAGTTTTAGCGTTTCACAAAGTCAAGCGTAACTCAAGCACTAATGAATATTTTGACGTCAAATTTCATACTGATGTCAAGGATAGTGCCATAAACCTAAAAAGAAGAAAAAAATTGAAATTCCATAAAGAATTTTAAAATGAAAATTGGTCTTACTTTTTTGACACAGTTGTACATAATTTTAAACGATATGATTTTTTCCAAGAATTTAAGCTGCGAATTAATTTTATTATAACTTAAGAATATTTTTCTATAAACTAGAACAAATTTCCTTCCTCTATTTATTGTGTATAAAAATTAAATACGAATTAAATCAACTAATGTAACTTCCAATTTTTATCACTAATATTAAATAAAGATAAAATATGATTGGACACTGATTACCTTAAAAACATCCATAATTGTAAACGATATAATTTTTGCAGAGAATTTTTGTTCAAAATTTACACTCCTCACAAATATTCACTCTATGTTATATTATTTTTTATTCTTAGTGTAGGAAAAATATAATCTTATGTTTCTAAAATGTGTTTTTGAATGTGTTGTTTAAATAAAGAATAAAATTCTTATTTTTTTTATTTAATCGCGTTTTTTTTTTCACAATATTTCATGCTTCAGTTTTGCAATTTTTTACAGAATCAATTTTGTATTTAAAAACTTACAATCTTGAATACTTACTTTTAGTTAATGGACTTTAAAAACTGTAATTTTTCAAAAGCGCTTTTAAAAGTAACTTCTTATTTCTTCATCACTAGTATTGAGCAAATTAAGATAAAATATGATTGAATATAGATTACCTTAACAACATCCATAATTTTAAGCGATATGAATTTTCCTAGAATTTAAGCTGCGAATTAATTTCATTATAACTTACGAATATTTATTCTGTAAACTAGAAACAAATTTCCGTCTTCAAATAATTTTCTATTTATTGTGTATGACAAATTAAAAGCCGAATTAAATCAATTAATGTAACTTCTTATTTTTCATCACTAATATTAAATCTAACTCTAGCAAATAAAAATTAAATATGATTGAATAGAGATTTTCTTAAAAACATCCATAATTTTAAACGATATGATTTTTCCAGAGAATTTCCATTCAAAATTTACAGTCCTCACAAATATTCACTCTGTATTATATTCTTTTTTACTTTTACTGTTGAAAAAAATATAACCTTATGTTTCTAAAACGTAAATCAAACCTTCTTCAAGATATTCAATACAATATCTCTTTCTTTTTACAAAAAAGTTTAATAAACTGAGCCAAGAGTGAGAATGAACATTTCTTCTCAAAATTTCATTTTCTCCACAAGTCTCTGGATCGTAAAGAAAGGTTTCCTCCGTTTATCAGAATCAGGAGTTTTTATTCCTTCAATAAGCCAGGAGATTCTAAAGGACAGGCATGTTTTTTTTTTTTTGGTTTTTTCTGCTTATGTGTCACAGGATTGTTTCATCTCCATTTAAGTAAAAGAAGAGACACTACATTGATTTTATGAAGAAAAAAAAAAAAAATCATTCATTTTTCATCTCCCTACTATCTTATCGGTTCTGTTACTAGATTTTTTATTGCAGTTTTTAAAATTAAGTATTGGGTGTGTATCATGACAGTGCTCGTCAATGTATGGTTTAGAAATAATGCAGTAAAGATTAACGGTTGCATAAATTCACTGACAAGTCTAATGAAGCATTATTTTGGGTAATGATACATAAGGTTGTATTTTTTCCCAAAGATTATTTTTAAGCTAAGTTGATTGTTATGAATATGATCGTACGTCTTTCTTGATGTATCTTTTTTAGACTGACATTTTTTTAAATGTGTTGTTTAAATAAAGAATAAAATTCTTATTTTTATTTAATGGGTTTTTTTTTTTTACAATGTTTCATGCTTCTGTTTTATAATTTTTACAGAATTAATTTTTGTATTTAAAAAGCTACAATCTTAAATACTTGCTCTTAGTTAAAGGACTTTAAAAACTTTAATCTTTCAAAAGGGTTTTGAAAGTAACTTCTTATTTCTTCATCATTTCATTAGTATTAAATCTAACTTGAGCAAATAAAGATAAAATATGATTGGATATAGATTATCTCAACAACATCCATAATTGTAAACGATATGATTTTTCCAGAGAATTTTCATTCAAAATTTACAGTCCTCGCAAATATTCACTCTATATTATATTATTCGTTACTCTTACTGTTGGAAAAACATAACTTTATGTTTCTAAAACGTAAATCAAACCTTCTTCAAGATATTCAATACAATATCTCTTCTTTATTTTTTTATAAAAAAAAAAAGTTTAATAAACTGAGCCAAGAGTGCGAATGAATATTTCTTCTCAAAATTTCATTTTTCTCCACAAGTCTCTGAATCGTAAAGAAAGGTTTCCTCCGTTTATCAGAATCAGGAGTTTTTATTCTTTCAATAAGCCAGCAGATTCTAAAAGGACAGGCATGTGTTTTTGGGGTTTTTTTGCTGCTTATGTGTCACAGGATTGTTTCATCTCCATTTAAGTAAAATAAGAGACACTACATTGATTTTATGAAGAAGAAAAAAAAAATATATATATTCATCATTTTTTCCATCTCCCTATCTTATCGGTTCTGTTACTAGATTTTTTTATTGCAATTTTTAAAATTAATTATTGGGTGTGTATCATGACAGTGCTCGTCAATGTACGGTTTAGAAATAATGCAGTAAAAGATTAACGGTTGCATAAATTCACTGACAAGTCTAATGAAGCATTATTTTGGGGTAATGATACATAAATTTTTTTTTTTCTCCTAAGATTATTTTTAAGCTAAGTTGATTGGTATGAATATGACCTTAAGTCTTTCTTGATGTATTTTTTTTTAGTCTTTTTTTTTTTTTAAATGTGTTGTTTAAATAAAGAATAAAATTCTTATTTTTATTTAATCGGGGTTTTTTTCACATTCTTTCATGCTTCAGTTTTATAATTTTTTACAGAATCAATTTTGTATTTAAAAAGCTGCAATCTTAAATACTTGCTCTTAGTTACTTACTCTTAGTTACTAGACTTTAAAAACTGTAATTTTTCAAAAAGGATTTTTGAAAGTAACTTCTTATTTCTTCATCGCTAGTATTAAATCTGACTTGAGCAAATAAAGATAAAATATGATTGGATATAAATAATATTAAAAACATCCATAATTTTAAGCGATATGATTTTCCAGAGAATTTTCTTTCAAAATTTACAGTCCTTTCAAATATTCACTCTGTATTATATTTTTTTTTATTCTTACTGTAGGAAAAAATATAACCTTATGTTTCTAAAACGTAAATCAAACCTTCTTCAAGATATTCAATACAATATCTCTTTCTTTTTTTTACAAAAAAAGTTTAATAAACTGAGCCAAGAGTGCGAATGAACATTTCTTCTCAAAATTTCATTTTCTCCACAAGTCGCTGAATCGTAAAGAAAGGTTCACTCCGTTTATCAGAATCAGGAGTTTTTATTCTTTTAATAAGCCAGAAGATTCTAAAAGGGCAGACATGTTTTTTTTTTTTTTTTTTTTTTCTGCTTATGTGTCAGAGGATTGTTTCATCTCCATTTAAGTAAAAGAAGACACTATGTTGATTTTAAGAAGAAGAAAAAAAAAAAAAAATATTCATCATTTTTCATCTCCCTATCTTATCGGTTCTGTTACTAGATTTTTTTTTATTGCAATTTTTGAAATTAATTATTGGGTGTGTATCATGACAGTGCTCGTCAATGTACGGTTTAGAAATAATGCACTAAAGATTAACGGTTGCATAAATTCACTGACAAGTCTAATGAAGCAGTATTTTGGGGTAATGATACATAAGGTGTTTTTTCTCCCAAAGATTATTTTTAAGCTAAGTTGATTGTTATGAATATGATCTTAAGTCTTTCTCGATGTATTTTTTTAGACGACATTTTTTTAAATGTGTTGTTTAGATAAAGAATAAAATTCTTATTTTTATTTGATATCGTTTTTTTTATAACATTCCATGCTTCAGTTTTATAATTTTTTACAGAATCAATTTTGTATTTAAAAAGCTACAATCTTAAATACTTATTTTTAGTTAATGGAGTTTAAAAATTGCAATTTTCAAAAGGTTTTTGTTACTACATTATAAATTTGCATATATATTAAAAAGTACTTCGTAATGTTTTTAAGAAACATTTCTTTTTAAGATATGTGGATTTTTTTCTTTTGCACTAAAATTAACAAATTTTTTTGAAATTTCTTTACATTTGAAGAAAATTTCAAACACTTGAAATACTCAATATAAAAATAATTTTTCGTATGATATAAAAGATGACTTTCAGTCACAAATAATTTGCATAAAAATTTGAATAAAACTATTGATCTTTCTTTCATGGTTTCCAACATATAAAGCCATTAAACTCAATATTATTTTAAAAGTAGAAGACTTTTTCATAGCTCAATATAATAACAATGTCATTTTTTCCATACAAACTTTTTTTTTTATGTATTAATTGTTTCTGTTTATTTTTGTGAGCGTTGATAAAAGCAAAATAAAAATTAAATGAACAAGCTATAAAAAATTCTGTAATAATTTTTTTTATTAATTCTTGAAATGTATATTTTTGAGATTGTCAAACGGCTTAGTAACGAATACCAAAATTCTGGACTATTTAAAATGTTTATATATGTTACAAATATTTTGAGATATTTATCATATTTTATTGCAGAAACTTTACAGTAATTCCATTTTTATTTAGCAAATATTTCTTAGAAGTCGTTGAAATCACATATAGAAAAACAAAGAAGGTAATATTATTGCTTCATGTAGTATTACGTTATTAGAACATATAAAGCTATTAAACTCAGCATTATTTTAAACGTATAAGGCTTTCATAGCTCAGTGTAATATCAAGGTAATTTTAAAAGTCGTTTTATCCATACAAATGCATTTTCTATGTATTAATTGCTTCTGTTTATTTTTCTGAGCTTTTACTTTATAAAAGCAAAACAACACTAAATGAACAAGCTATTAAAATTTTTGTAATAATGTTTTTACTAATTCTTGAAATTCATAATTTCGAGATTATCCTGAACAACTTAGCAACGAAAGCCAAAATTTCTTTTTAAATTTTTTAAATATGTTACAAATATTTTGAGATATTTATTATATTTTATTACAGAAACTTTTACAGAAATTCCATTTTATTTAGCAAAAATTTCTTAGAAACAAGTTGAGGGTTACATACAGCAAATAAAGAAGGTAATATTATTGCTCTCATGCAGTATTGCATTGTTTCCAATATGTATAAATCAAAACACTTTCTTTTTAATGAAACTTTCTTGATAAAATAAAGTTTGTCTTCTAAATCTTAGTTTGTTTTTCTCAAAAAATGTTTTCTTCATAAGTATTTTTGGTTGCCAAATTCGAATTTTTTTGCTTATAATATTTAACGCAGTGAATCTGAAGTTTTTAGTAGATTTATAAGTGAATTTATGTCTTTCACTGAGAGACTAGATGTCCGGGTTTTTTAACATGATTGGCTTTCTAAGCAAATATTTTTGTATGTATTTAAACTCTGAAGGAGAAATGAATATCCTCAAAAGTAATAGAAATTTCAATGCATTGAATATCTGCAACTCAACTGATAACATACACGTCTTTATACGTGAAAAGAATGTCTGGCCCTTTGCATTTGTTTTTAACGTGTCTGATTGACATAATCGATAAAAGCTGTGTTATTTAGAAGGTTGTATCTTTATTTTTACTATGGAATTTTGATAGGATCAACAAAATGCCATTCATATATGTCAAGTTTTTATTTACTAATGCCATCAACTGAACTACTAAACAAGAATATTTTACAAAAATGTTTTGAGGTATCTTTTTGAAAGTTTTTCTATGTCAATGTTTGAAACTGGTTTTCTTTGTACACATAATATTCATCGTGAAGAATTTAGTTTGATATTGTAAGCTAACGATATGGTAATTTCAGTTAATTTAATATAATCACTTGGTAGCTTATTGATACATTTATATAGAATTTTTTGCTTATAGCTTACATGTCTTGTCAACAAATTTCCTATAAATAAGCAATGTTCTCTTGAAACAAAGAAAATATTTGTTTGTCACATTCGCAAAAATAACTTTGCAACAGTTTTCTACACAAATTTATGCCTATCTCATTTAAATTAATATCCTTAACTTTGTACACAAATGAAATCATTAATTTTAGAATTCTTACAGATTTCAAATTACATGTTCTCTATCAAGAATATTTTATTTTTAAATTATATTGATCTACGCGGAAACAAAAAAAGTTGTCAACGATCAAGAAAGAAATTACAAATTTGATACGAAATTAAAAATTTGAAGAGATTGGATAGATGGTTAGTTTTTTTTTTTTTTTTATAATTTTAAATTGTTAATATTTTATATTAAGATAAGGAACTAATTCATTGAGATTAATATAGAATGGTCATGTTTTTGCATCGTTAATAAATCCTTTGTTATGTTTTGACTTCTAATGAATATAATTTTAAATTAAGGATTCACTTAATTAAACATATCGATGTTTGCAAAAATTTTACTAATTTATGTTTTTAATTTAATTTTCTACTCTGGTTTCTATACTTACATTTAACTGATTACACTTCATTTTCAACTAAAATAACCACTAATAAATTTAATTAGCACTAATAAATTTAGTGTTAATCTCACAAAACTTGATGAGCAATTAAAGATAGTATTATAAAAGATAATATTCTAGTTCAAGAACAACAACAATTTAGTCTGATTATTTAAAAAATTTTAATGAAAAGATTTTTTTGAAATTAGAATTAAAATTATAATTATCTACTGAAAATCTTCCACCGTAAAGATATTATGCTTATTAAAATAAAGAAAAAAATATAAGTATTATTAAAGTAGAAACAAAATTAGTTTTCAGTAAGGAAAAATTACAGCAATGCATATGGAGTTAATTGTTCAGTGCATTGAATTTAAAAATAAAGCTATCTCAATTTTGTAATCATGATCGTAGTGTTATAATATGCATTGAAAACAATATTAATTTTAGTGTCTAGATAATGTGGGCTGTAATTAAAAATATTCAGCTATTTTTAATATTAATTTACTATTTATATTTTAACTTACAATTAATCGAAATCATTATACAGGGTTAAGAGAAGAACACTTTCCCCTATGTGATTTTCTAGAGTGTGTTCTACTGCTCTAAATAAAAATGTTAGACAACATTATAGATTGTCTATATATTTTATCACTTATTAAATAAACTGCACAAAAATTTGCATATAGGTGAAACTGTAGCGCATAAATGAATGACCAACATGCTTATATATTCAATATCAATGAAAATATGTTCCGTTGAAAAATCAAATATTAAAAAGGCAAGTGAAATGAATCTTAGAATCTACCGCCATACTCAGAAGATGATGACAAGTGTTAACTTTCAGACAGAGAAAGGCATAGCAGGTCTTCTACAGTAAATGAAAAACCCAACCCGAAAGAAGAAATCCCAACATCGAGAAGAAAGTAGTTTAGAGGAATGAAATTCAGGCAACGGATTTGTCTAGGTAACATATTTATTTGATTAAAGTTTCTAGGTCATAAGTTAAAGTACATGCGAGAAAAATCATTTTATATTGGAAATGGTTGTACATTTATAGCCATTTATTCTCCACGATTTAAAATGCAAGCGTGAATGCATTACGTCATATAGATGCTATATATGTCATTTCGTGGGATGAAGTTCCATGTTTGTTGCACTTGGTGAATCTAATCAGCAAAGATCCGTGCGTGCTGGAGTAATAGTATAAGAGAAGGTGGATTTCCTTTTCGAAATATTGCATAAGGATTTGGCATATATTAGTTTGATATATCCACTGTGCATTATTTTTGGCAGCAGTGGTCACAGGAAAATTCTGTCTCAAGAAGGTCGAGGTCCTACCGCACACTGACCGGACATGAGGCAGAGACCACTACAGAGACTGAAAGGACGACCGCTGTATTCAAGGCATGGCTGTAGCGCATCGCACTGCATCTGCAGTAGAAATTCGAGCTTCTGTTGGCACCAGAGGGACACAGTGAACCATAATAAATCGATTACTTGAGAGACAGCACCAAACCAGAGGCCCTATAGCGTTCATGCTACTAACTCCAAATCACCATTATCTGCAACTTCAGTGGTGACAAACTAGAGCTCATTGGAGGGTGGAGGGGAAAATCTGTTGCTTTTAGAATAGGTGTTTATGCCTTGGTGCCAATGATGGGCGTATGTTGGGTAGAAAGTAGTTAGGTGAGCACTTGGAGCCACTCTGTCTGCGTAGTAAGTACCTCCGGAGTTATAGTCTGGGGACGGATTTTCCATGACACCAGGAGCACTCTCGTCGTTATCCTACCAGTTTGATGTACTACAAATTTGTACATCAAACTGTTTAATGAATCGGTTTTGTTGCCATATATTTTCATTATTCCAGGGAGTATTTTCAATAGGGTAACACTCGTCTCATATCGCTGCTGTCACTGAAATTGCTCTACAGAGTGTCAACATATTGGCTTAACCAGATCTTTCGAGCACGCATGGGACATTATTAGGCGAAAAATCCAGCGTCAACCACAACCAATGCGGGCTGTTGCTGGTTTAAATGACCAAGTGCAACAGGTAAGGCACTCCATTCCCTTAAATGGCATACTAGCCCCTTTACGACGCAATGGACGCGCGTTTTGTTTCAAAATCATGGAAACTTCATCTTGAAACTTTAAACAAATAAATATGCTACCTAGACAAATGCTTTGCCTAAATTTCAACCCTCTAAACTAATTTCTTCTTGCAGTTAGGATTTCCTTTTCCACCACTGTACGTAACCAGAATTTGAATAGAATGATCTGAGATGAGCGAAGAGGTCAACCTGTTGTAAAATTATTGTTAATCTCCATGTATCTGTAAAAAACTGCTTTTTACAAAGTGAGAAATAGGGAAAAGGTACACCACCCTGCATAAAATTTGTCCTGCAAGCTTGTACACAGTCTTAGGATTACAGATTCCCTCAACATAGAATTCGTCGAGGGGCAACAATATCATAATAACTGCAATTTCGTTTTAAAAATACGATTCAATAATAAATGGGGTTTTAAGCCTACGTTGCAATACTTTGTTATTTTTGAAGATATAATGGTTTTCATGCATCGCGAAATAATTTTTTTCATTGTTTTCATTAATCATTTTTTTTTGAATATGTAGGTGTGATGAACAATTAAGTAAGTAGCTCTCCTACATAGAAAGCAACAAGATATCAACATGATTTTTCATTTTCTTTATGGGTTAATTTGCTTATTCTTTAGAAGTGATCATTGCAGGATAATAACATAAATATATTCTGGAATTTTTTCCTTTACAAATCAAAATCATATAAGCAATGTGGAAAAAAATTTAAATTCTTATCATCAAACTCTGAGTTTAAAGAAATTTTATAATCCTTTGGCATAGTGCAAAAGGAATAAAAATAATGCAAGTTTTCAAAGGAGCTCCAATAAGTTATATCATCCTCAAAATTCTGCATTGCATCAAATATTATTAAATTATAAAATTATCTATTGTAGTTTTAAACTTATAATTTGCATGAGTATAAACATGTTTATTTTTATTCAATATTTTATTAATTTGAAGTTATGTAAAAAGGGAATTTCAGAAAGGAATAAATAATCAAATTATTGCTCCTTTTCATTAGAAAATGTTGTCTTTTTGCTCGCAAAATTCTTATTTAAGCTTATTAGTTCAGAATTTTTATCGAGTTTTAAATGCCAAGGGCATTTCTACTGAATTTAACAAAATTATCAGCACAAATATTTGTTATCTTAAAATTTTTCAAAAAATACTTGGAGTAGCTTTTTCTTCTGAAAAGGTTATGAAAATTGTTCCGCTAGTTAACGCTACGAATTCAATTAACTTACGAAGCTAGTTAGTTGTGGATTCAATTAGCTTGTAAAGATAAAAAAAAATTCTTTAAAATTTCCTTGTAAAGTTATACGACAAAAAAAAAAAAAAATATCATTTTACTAGCAGTCGTTGCAATGATTACTTATGCAACCATTTTCTTCAATATTAGTCACAATTTAATTATTAAAATAAATTAAACTACATAAAAACCTGTAAAACTTTAACGTTTGATCTCGAATTAAATCTAATTAAG
Source organism: Caerostris extrusa (assembly GCA_021605095.1). Taxonomy (NCBI): domain Eukaryota; kingdom Metazoa; phylum Arthropoda; class Arachnida; order Araneae; family Araneidae; genus Caerostris; species Caerostris extrusa. The sequence goes on from BPLR01004747.1 coordinate 46,318, forward strand.
TATTGTATTTAATGAAAAAACTATTTAGGCGCAATTTTCTCTTTTTTTTTAAAAAGAAAAAAAAAATTTTCTCAAATATTGTAAAAAAAAAAAATTGTTATTCAATTATTATATTTTTTTAGGAATGGTGAAAAATAAAATACCGTTTTTAGAAGAAATAATTAAGGTAAAGGTTAATTTCATGAAAAATAAGTCTGAAATAGTTTATTAATGCAAAACACCACTTTTATATTGTATAGAAATGTACACTTTACATTATAGCAGTATTGATTCATCAAAAAAATTTCTGTAAAACTTTTATAGTTCAGATTTTTAATTTTTGTTGGCTGAAATAAACAGGTGATAATCAAAAGTGCATTATAACTCTCATAAATCATAGCAATTACTCTATGGCAGATATATAGGTTCTGAAGGAAAAGTAATAGCAAAGCAATTTAACAGTGTTAATTTCTTCTCACGTTTTATAGTAATGTCGAATTGTATTTTGTAATTTTAAAATCAACTTTATAGTCTCTACAATATGATTTCACAAAATTCCCTACACATCTATCTTCATTTTACTTTATATACTTTTGATAAATCCTTTTAAAAACATAATCAACCCTCATTAAACAGCTACTTTCTTGCTTCATCTTAAAATTTGATAGTTTAACGAAGTTTTTAAGTTCAATTTTTCATGGTGAAGATAATGTATGTGATGGTGGCGGTTTGTCTAAGATTAATTGTATGTTATTAAATTATTTACGTAGCATTGCCATCAATTTTTTCATTTTTTTCTTACAAAATTCAGTTACTAATACGATACCAAATAATGGTGCACTCTAATTTCATAATCAATTATACACACGTGAATTTCTAAAACTTAGTTCCAACTTCACTAATATTTATGGCATTAACTTGCATCTTAAATTTAAAAAAAAAAGATTTTTTGTTTTTGTTTTTAGAAAAAAAGTCAGGGAAGATAGTAATGTTCGAACTCTTGATTTTAAATATTTTTAAATTTGTTCTAATAGAGAGAGGGCACGAACTCTCCGTCACCGATTTGATTGAAATTTATATTCTGTACAAGTCATGACTAGGATATTGCCATTGTAGTAAGGCCCACCTCCCAATAATTTGCAGAAAATCGATTATTAAAACTTAATTCTATTATATCGTTAAATACTTTGTGCTAATAAGCGATTACATTATGAAGAGCTTTTTACTTCGCGGGTTGCCTCTCCGAAAGTTATGAGTTCTGTTCTCAGTGGTGTTTTATTAAATTTTAATTTCTTATATGACACTCATTTACGTAATTCTGCTTTATTCCTTATTATAAATATTTACTATTGGAAGCATAATTTTATAAACTTTCTTTTTTTTTTACTGGTGAATTTTCTTATTTTCTCTTATAAAAAGCCTTGCCAAGCATTAACTTTTATTGATGTCTAATTTTGTTTTTCATATGCGAGTGTTTCTGGAGAAATAGTCATGATCGAAGCAGTCGGAATAAAATCTAACCACGATTTACAGTTGGAATTGGTACAGTATACTATCACAGAAAATTCAATTTGAATTCTCTTTGAAATGGTTTACTTGCGAGGAACTGCAGAATTGTCCAAAAAACGTTACAAGAAAGGGAACAGGAAAAAAATAAGTTAAGGAACATAAAAATATCGAATGAGAAAGTGTATGAGTTTATATCTTCGATGAGTGAAAAAGAGTGAAAAAGTGTTCAGTGAGAAAAAAGAGGATCAGAATGAACAATTTTCATGAATGTAAACAAAGCCCATTTCGATATACTCAATTTTATAAGCTATATACTCAAATTTTTCATATTCATTTGCTGTCCGGACACATTATTTTCCAAAATATGCAATGAATTTGAAAAAATTAACATTTGATATTGAAGAGCAGTAATTAATTTTTATTAATTAAGAGAACATTTAATTAACCTTTCTATAAAAATTCATTACATACTCACCCACACATAAATGTGACGGAAAAAAAGTTGGTAAAGAAAACTTCACTCATTTTATCCCTCTATTTAACTTCATAAATATCACTACAAATCTTACGTTCCTTCAGATCATAATTAATGATACTTTACACCCGGTTGTGTGAACAATTCTCTAACAAAAAAGTTGCTACAATACAAAAAGTTTCTTTCTAAATACAAAAGAGAGGAAAAACTACCCAATGACAAAACCTTATCTCATAACAAAACAACAAGCTAAGACAAATGCAGATTGCTTTTATAAAACTTTCTTCTTTTCACAGAGGAATATTTCGGTATTCATGAAAACTCATGAATACAAAAATGCAGTTTAAAAGTGTTGGAATTATTCGGCATTTTGTTTTGTCATTATTTTTATTCCACGTCTGAAACTGACTATGCTTGAAATTAGATTTCACTGCACAGTCCTATATTTCAAGCGACCGTACAATTCCACGGTTACGTATAAAAAAAAAACGTATAAACGCACACCCATATTTCCTGACAAATCGGAAGACATTTTGCTTTAATGGAATGAAACTGTTTATCTCTGCAGAAACTTCAGAGAGTTGTATTTTCTCATTTGTTACAAAGCAAGTGGCTACGACAAAAACGAATGATTTCAGTTTGGATTCACCGAAAAAAAACAACATTTTAAAAAATGGAATTTTTATTCACTATTCAAAACGCGGGCAACATTCATACGGATTTCTTCTCCTGCCATGTTCAGATCTGTACTAGTAGGAAGTTTTATTTGTATTAGACCTTACATGAAACAGGCAGCGCAAAAGAAACGGAATAATGTTTATAGAATATACTAATGTTGTTCCCTCGCCGTACAGAAAACACGTTTCGCTATCCTCACGACATTATGAAAAATGTTTGCTGCGAAAAGTAGTTTAGTTTGAAGCTACTCATGCGAGGAAGCAAGGTTCGTAAAGTGTCATAAAAAGCTTAGAACATGTTTTTGTTCCATGTTTTGGGAGACAATTAATGGCTATCTACTTGCAGAAGCAGCTTTATCCGGTTTATTTAATGGTCAAGAAAAAAGCCTCTTAAATTGCCTAGTCCCTTGTAAAAGTATTCTGGCGAAAATTTTTAAGTTATACTAGTATAAGTACTAATGTTTTAAACCGCAGGAGGTTGAAGAAAGCTGTGTTTGTTATCTAATGCAAAGTTACTCTAGCGTCGTTAAAAAAACGGCTTGTTGCGCTACAAGCCAAAAATATATATTTAACAGTTTAGACTTTTTTTTTTTTTTTGTACCATTTTTGAAAAGGTTGTAACTTTCAGCTTTTAATTGAATTATCATCTTCATTACTCTTGACGTTGAAAACTACGTTTAATGATGAAATATACTTTTTTTGTTTATTTTTGCTTTCGTTTTTAAGAGATAATCGTATTTTTAAAAACGTCAACTAAAAAGGCTTTTTGTCACTTATTGGTAGCACTTTTTTTTCCATTTTTCTATATATTTTTTTTTCCGAAAAACATGTTGATTTTCAAACAATGACATTTTCCTTAACTTTTATGTACACAAATTTAATCTTGTTATACCCTGTTAGTAAGTTAAGATTGAAAGTATCAAATTCAATAATATTAGAATATTACAATTTTCTACTGTATACCATTCTACAGTTAATTTTTTCGATTTATTAAAAAAAAATAAATTGAAATGAAATAAATACATTACTTTTCCTACTTAAAATAAATTCTTTAAATTTTTTTTTTCTTCTGATTTTTAATAATTTAGGGGTTTCCAATAAGTACGGCTTACAACCATATTTCTAATTTGCCTTCAATGTATATAATTTTTTTCAGAAAAAAATTGTATCAATACACTTTCTTAATTCTTTGTAATAAGTAATTTTAAAAAATAAAATAGTTGGTGTTATTCATTCATTAGCAAATCTAAACATTTTCATTTTATGATTAGATTAAGCATATTTCCATTCTTCCTACCACAAAGAGACACAATCTTTCAGAAAAATATATCAAAATTATATGCCCTTTGAAGATTAACTTCAAAAATAATAAATTAAGAGTTATTCATTAAACTAGAAATGTGCTATTCCTTTGAAGCATCTTAAGAAACCGTCCCTTCAATTTAAGACTTCAATGAATTTTACGATGTAAAATATCTGAAAAGGAAAATACAGTTAAATTGTAAATATATTGTAGCTATTACATAGTTTTGTAACTGTTCTTGCTGCAGTAATAGTTTAACTAAATGATTACGACAAAAAGAGAAAGACAAAGAAAATGTTCTTGTCGGTGAAAATTTCCTCACAGAAGAACTTCATCTTTATGTGCTTCATTCAGATAGCCTTTTTTTTAAATAATCTTAAAATACATGTACCCGTAAAGGAACTATTGACACCAGTGCTTTAAAAGGAAATTCTTATATTTTATTCGCCTACTACAGGATTCGCCTACTACGCAAGAAAGTACAGAAAACAAAGTGAAATTTTGTATAATTTCTAAAAATCTTAAAACTTCATATAATGCTTTCACAAAATTCCAAGAATTTTCAACTAATTCCAAAATTCAAGAATTTTCAACTAATCCCAAAATTACAAGAATTTTCAACTAATCTTAGAATTCCAAGAATTTTCAACTAATTCAAAATTCCAAGAATTTTCAACTAATTCTAAAATTCCAAGAATTTTCAAATAATCTTAGAATTCCAAGAATTTTCAACTAATCTTAGAATTCCAAGAATTTTCAACTAATCTTAGAATTCCAAGAATTTTCAACTAATCTTAGAATTCAAGGAATTATTCTTGAATTATTCTTCTTATTATTCTTGGAATTCTAGAATTTTAATCTTAGAATTCAAGAATTTTCAACTAATCTTAGAATTCCAAGAATTTTCAACTAATCTTAGAATTCCAAGAATTTTCAACTAATCTTAGAATTCCAAGAATTTTCAACTAATCTTAGAATTCCAAGAATTTTCAACTAATTTTAGAATTCCAAGAATTTTCAACTAATCTTAGAATTCCAAGAATTTTCAACTAAAGGAGAAACATAAAATGTAATTGCAATCATGTGGGATTGAAAGTTACTCTAATGCAAGCATTCATATTTAAATCCCACCAAATTTTTTTTTAAGAATTATTTTTAGAAATCACAGTCAAACCTGTTTTTGTGCAGAGGACAGGACTTTAATAATGAAACCGCATAAAAAAAATATCTTGGAACTTCATAAATAGCTATAAAATATATTGTTTGCAGCATTTTAAAAACATTGCACAAAATTATTATGCTATAAATAGCGACCGCATAAAAGTCCCACATAGAAAATATGTAAATCAAATCCTTACGATGTAGCACATCTCTCATCTAATAACATTCGAGGTAATGGGAGGATATACTATCAGGTGGGCCAACTGTTGAATTTTTTTTTATTTGCATGCCATTTTGACAGACATCTTTTTTTTTTTAATTTAATTTTTTAATTAATTTTTATTCATAATATGCATTTAATGGAATTTTTTTTTATATGCCGCACAAAAAAAAATCACAAATAAAAAACGCAAAAAAATCACTCAAAAAAAAGGTCAGAATAAAAACGTGTTTGACTGTGCTAAAGAAATACTTTTCTATTTTCTTTTTTTTTTTTCTCCCATGATGGATATAATTTTTTTTTCATTCATTTCAGAACAAAAAAAAACATCAAATCACATTTTTTTTAATATAATAATATATAATAATTATAATTATTATTTCTATAAATTAAGTATCAGGAAAAGCTTTTCATATGGAATAATATTCCTTTTTTAGATCTCAATTAAAATTTAAAAATATGTATTTCGATAGAATTTTTATAATCTAATTATCTGTAGATTGAAATAAATGTAAGCAATCAAAACTAGATAGTTAGAAATAAATTTGATGTAATCTAGAACTTTTCAAAAAATTAACTCTCACAGGAATTCTACGATATTATAAGTTCTCATACTATAAATTCTATTGAAATATATATAGTTATCGTATTATAAATTCTACGAAATGTACACCCACACAAAGTAAGAAAAGAGTAATTATCTTTGTAAGCAAAAATTATTAAATATTTTGAAAATAAGTGAGCCATCTAATCATATTTTTAAACTATTATATCACTTGTTGCTGTGTTATGCTAAGCTATGATATGATATGCTATGTTATGCTAGGATGTGATATGCTATGTTAAGTAAATTTGCTTTCAAGATGGTTTTAACAACACACTGAGGCTCTGGATAATACAGTACGAAGTATGCACTCATAGGCTTTTACCTTAGATGAGTAGTATCAAATTTTTAGTTTTCTTGGGCAGCTTTTGAAAAAACAAAAATTCTCGAGTCTTACATAAAATGTCTTTAATTTGTTAAGCAAAATTATTAGCTAAAATGTACATCTAAGAAATCCATCTTGAAAATAAAAAAAAATTTGTGCAATTATTTTTTTAATTAACTTCGATGGGCCACTTATGCCACGAACAGGTAGTGAGGAGAGGATATAGTGTTCCGGGAAGATTTTTAGTGGCAACTTCCCCGAATTTCGCGTGATATGAGATGACACCCAGAAACTCTCACCAGGTAGTTAGACTATTGATGTGAGACGCTTTACACACTTCGTCACGCTTATCACCAAGTCATCTCTTTTCTGAAAGAAGTGATTGCCTCCCACCCGAGTGCGAACCCAGGAGGGCGGCTGGCAAGCTTGAGCTCCTCCACTCAAACCCATTAGTGAAATATGTGCATGTATTCAAGCTTATGTTCACTTCCCAATTAGGCCTAACTGTTTTTTTTTTTTTTTTTTTTTTTTTTTTTTGTTAATTGTTTAGTACACTCATGTCCATAAATTAAGGATAATTCAGAATCACACAGAAATTGAACTCTAAAATAAAAATTTCACCTGTAGAATTATCACACACATCTTGAAGAAGAACATGCAAATTACAGGAAACCACCAGATGGGGCGGATAGTACGTCACAATGACGAGAGTGTAAGAGAGGGGTTTATAAAGAATGGTGGCAAAGAAGTAAAATTGTTCACAAGCGCTTTAAAAGCCTTTCAGTGCAATAACCGCATAGTTATGGCACAAAGGAAGCATTTGGATGATTTTTTACGTGGTAGAATTATCGGACGACTGGAATGTAGACGTACCCAGCTGGAAGTATCCGAGGAACTTGAATCGCCCAGAGTGTCATCTCCAAGCTATGGCAACGATTCCAAGATGGTGGTAATGTGAGTAGATGTTACAGCACAGGTCGCCCCTGAGTTACAACGCCGAATGAGGACCGGTATTTAGCAGTTACTGCCGAAAGAAACAGACGAAGCAAAACATCAGACCTGTCTCGTCAGCTCTCTTCAGCTAACGATACGACAGTTTCAAGGCTGAGCCTGTACAGACGCTTAGGGCACATTGCTATATATGCTCGTAGGCCTGTCAGATGTGTTCCACTTACCGCAACTCACTGTCGCCTGCGATTAACCTGGAGTAGAGAGCATGCATTGTGGACACCGCAACAGTGGTCTGGTGTGATATTTTCCGACGAGTCCAGGTTTAGTTTGCAGTCTGATTCTCGCCTGACTTTCATATGGAGAGCGTCAGGTACCCGTTACCACCAAGAGAACACCATTGAACGACACCGTTACGGTGGTGCAGGATGGCTCGTTTGGGGAGGAATATTCTTGGTTCCAGAACTGACCTGCATGTTCAGAGTGTAACGCTGACAGGCCACATCTATCGGGATGTCATTCTGGAACAACATGTACGTTTGTTTCGGGGCGCCATGGGTGCTGAATTTCTGTTTATGGATGACAACGCCCGTCCTCACCGTGCAAACATTGCAGACGAATGCCTTCAATTGGAGAATATCACCCGTAGGGATTGGCCAGCATACTCACCGACTTGAACCAATAGAGCATGTGTGGGATATGCTTGGCCGACGAATTGCAGCCCGTCAACCCCCTCCCACCTGTCAACCGAACTTCGGAGGACATTGCTTTATGAGTGGTGTAATATTCCCCAAGATCAGATTGATAATTTGATACCAGCATGCCTAGGCGTTCTAAGGCCTGTATTGCATCGTCCGGAAGACATACTCCATATTAACCATCATACTAACCATGTTATACTGTTTTTTGTAAATAGGTTCTTTTTTGAAATTTGCTCCAGGGTGTAAAAAATCGCAATTTTTATTTATTATGTCAAACATATAGCATCTTTTTTGTTCTTTACCTTTGTTTAATAAATAGACTTTACAAATACGTCAAATTTGTTTTGCTTCTGTCTCTTTCTTTGTCTGAACTTCATTATCCTTAATTTATGGATATGAGTGTATGTCAGTGAATCAGTGGTTTTTCTTATCAGACAAAAGAAGATTGAATTTTAATTTATATTTCTTTTATGTAATGCATGTTTTGTAATTAAATTAATTTTTATAATATTAATTAAATTTATTTTATTATATTTTTTGTGCAATACTCCTTTGTTTTAATGCTTTCTTTTTATAAATTTGAACCAAATTAGTTCAACGCAAAAATTATTAATAAAATAATTAATATGTGGGATTTCGACTTCAGATAAGTTCTCTAATACTTATAGTTTAGTATGACTTAATGAACTTTCATAAAAGGTTGCGTTTTATTTTGCTAAGACAAAATCCTGAGACAAATCCTCCCTAATCCCACAAACTAGTTACCACTGAACATCAGTTCAGGATTTGCTTCTTTTGGAGGAGATTCAGGTCACCAAAATAACAAAATATCTTTGAAAATAAAAATAGGATATATGATTTGTTAATTACATAAAATAAAAGTGCATTAATTCCAACATTCATTTAAATTCTTTTATGCATGCAGACCTTCAAAACAATAAAAGTATACAAAATTAGCAATATTTTAAAAACATTTAAGTTTGCATGTTGATTAGTATTCGTAACAATGCCAAGAGCCACATGTGGTCCCAGGGTATAAACAATTCCATAAAATCTTTCTGTGCAAAAGTTGCTTCCCGTACAAGCGAACAAAGTTAGAGATGGTAGTTATGTATTATATTATATATATATATATATATGATTAAGAAATTTTTGATGAGTAAAAAGTCAGTAAAAAATTCGTACCGATAAAAATATTTTTACTGATACAAATATTAAAAATAAGTTATTTAATTTGCAACAAAGGGAGCTTAGATAATATGCTTTCCTATATAAGTATTCGAAGTACAGAAAAGCATCATTCATTTACTCGGCCTTTTTCCGCACCAGAATCTAATTTATATCAAAAACAGCAGAATTTGATCAATATTTTTCTTCAACAAAACTTACAAAAATAAAAATTAATCCTTGATGCTGCCGAGCAACATCGGATCACACCTGCTAATAAATGTAATAAAAGATGTTTTATGCATAGCGTTGCACCAGAAATAATTTTTGTTTTACTTGTATTAGGTTCATATAGATGGAAGTATATTACTTTCTGAACCCAAGTATATATATATACCCCAAAGAGTAATAAATAAACGAAAATAATATCATAAATAATATGATACCGGAAGTGAGAATTTTTGTTTCTTCCGGATAAATAAATGTTTCCTGTTCCGTATCGTTTAGCTATGAACCATTCGAATCATTTCAATTATTTGTATCCTTCAAATAAATTTTCAAAAAGATTCATATTAAAGAAGATTCTGATATACATACGTCTATATAACACTGTATTAGCAATTTGAGATACAATTATTTTTAAACCAGTATTTGCGATTTTGTTCAGTAAGTTATTGAAAAAAAATATTTTCTTAAATATGTAATTAGTAAAAAGTTAATTTATTAATGAAATTGTTAGTATAAAAACTTAAGAGTCTTCGCAACTTTATAATCCATCTGGAAGCTAGACATTCCAGTTTTTAAACGGTAATGTAAGAGATTTGTTAAGTTTAATTATAACGTTCAACTGAGAACTTGTCAATTCGAATTATGTTTGTAAACAATTAATTCACAGGTTGCCATAAACTTTCAAAAAATGAATTCTATACTCTGAAACAAAAAATCATCTTTTAATGAAAAACAACGAATTCTTTCAGACACAAACTCCTTTTCAAAGTTGGTGATTTAAATTTTAAATCTTTCGAAATTAATTTCTACGCATAATGTCAATGTTTGTTTTCTCATAATGTAATATAGAAATTGTTTCGGTTATTAATTAAGTGTTAAATCTTTCACCAAAACCTTCTGATGGCGCATATAGCGTCAATTGTTTATGAGCTTTGTTCTATTCATATGTTCTATCGACATTTTTCCGTTAATGATCCAGGCAAAATATACGTACGCCAAGGATTTACCACGAAACGCGCCAAGAATATTGTTTTGTTACGATACGACTATCGATAGTTTGGCGGAATCTTTAGATTTGGCGTATACCCAGCAAACAGAAAAGTATCGTTATATTTTATCAGAATAACTTTTAAATATTCATTTTTTTTATTTGGTGTATCAAAGGGGACTACTTTTTTATATTTAATTAAAGATCAATGGGAAATAGATTCTAACATTCTACTACAAGAGCCTTCGATAATTGAACGATATGTTTACTTTAAAACTACTGAAGTACTATTGCCATGTGTTTCACTAAATTTTTCAAAATTTGTTAAGCATTTTTACATTCAACGAATACCCAGCTAGAAAATGTATCGTTATTTATCAGAATTAAATTTAAATAATCAAATTTTTCTTTATTTGATGTACTAAAAGGGACTACTTTTTAAACCCGACTTAAAATAACGATATTTAAACAATCACAGTGAAATCGAAACCAACACGTAATTATAAATGCCTTCGATAACTATGTGAACGATATGTTTACTTTAATAAAATTGCTGCAACACTATTGCCATGTGCTTCAATAAATGTTTCAAAATTTCATTATAAAATGTTTTATAATGGATATTTATCGAGTTAAAACCCTTATTAACGTTAAAAAGAAAATAAGAGATCTAATCAACTGTAAACATATTTTCCTTATTAATTAAAAAATTACTATATTTTAAGCCATACTTTCATTTTAAAAATTAAGTACCTTCTAAAAGATATTTAGTTGTATTGTCTATAGTCTATGAAATATTTTTTAAAGTTTATATTTCAATATAATGCAAATATAAACATTGTCGTATCCATATGAAAAATAAGAAATGAGTGAAAAATTTATATTTTAATTCAAAATTTAATTTCTCTAAATATAGTTCTAATATGAAACAGTAATATCTGGGATTTTTTTCTCTTTAATGCTTTTATATTTTCTTAATTTTTTGCTATATTCAAAACTTATTTTTGCTTTTATAATTAAAAATTAGGCTGATATAACAATATAACACTCCCATAGTCCTATTAATAAAATTTTACTTTATTAAGAAATAATTAAGCCTTGTTAGCATGTTGGGTTATAATGATTTATAAAAGCAGTGTAGCTATGAGAATTGTTTGGAAAAAAAAACATTACCATTTTTAATTTTAAAAAGCATGCAAAACTTTTCCTAGCAAAATTAAATAGCAATTAAATTAACTTAGTTTCTAACTTAATATAACTGACAATTTTTAACTTAATAAAATTATTAACTTGATAAAGCTATTTTAATTTAAGTTAAAATGCATTACTTCAAAAACCAGTTTGAATTTAAGGGTTTGTCTCTTCAGTTCTGCATTATCATTATTTCATTACTATTTAATGTAATTTGTATTCAAAAAACCTACTTAAAATTTTATTTTAATTCTACAAGTATATTTTTAAATATGCTTGTAGAATTAAAATAAAATTTTCAACTTGAATAAATAAATTTAAGTTATTATTATGTAAATGAAATTTATTAACAAGAAATATCATTTATAAGAAAATCTCACTTTAAAGTTGTGCTTATATAAAATCTTTGCTTTCATTCTTAAATATTAAATTCCACACAAAATAATGTTCATTTTAATTTTTAAATAAATTCAGCCATTCTTTTTTTCTTGTTATTACATATATGCCGCAGAAGTTCATTCAAAATTAAATATTTTAACATTCTAAAATTTAAAAAATTGTATTTCAAAGCTTTGCAGAAGTTTAAAATTTGTTACCCATTTTCATCCAAAGTTCATTTTTATTTAAATAAAAATAATTAGAATTTTCTTCCTTTTTTTTTCAAATTATCTTTTTTGATAGTAATTTTACTGCAAAAAATAATGCATCATTCATATTTTGCTGCAACATAATTATATAAATTTGCCAATCCAATATATCAGATAAAACTTACTTATTAATAAAAAAGTTTTGCTTTTTTTTTGATAAAAATCGCTAAATTCTTAAACAATTTGTTACAATTTCATTGAGTAAAAATTCAAGTTTTTAAAGAACTTCAAGAACGAAGAATATTAGGCTTAACTTGTTATTCTGGATAAAATTCACCAACTTCCATTTTTTTATCTAAGCTATAGTTTATTAACAATTTTTTACGAAATTACTTTTTACTGCAATATATTTATTCCTTAATTTACTATGTACAAAGTTGTGGAAAACTTTCTAAAGATAATGGCAAAAAAAAAAAAATTTTTTTTTTTTTGGTTAAAAATGCTACAGTATTTTTAAAAGTAGTGGAGTGTAATACTTTTTTTTTTTTTTTCTCGAACATATATTTTAAGAAAATTTAAATAAAGTACATTAAAAGGCTTTAAACATACGAATGTAATAACTTTAGTGCTTTAAATGAAAAAAATGCCCAAAATGCTCCGAAAAATGTCTCTTAATTAATCCAAAGAAAATTTTTCACTAAAATACATCAATTGTAATTTATTCTTTGTTTAAAACTATATAATGAGTATTTCTAATTTCATAGTCTGTTATATAATCCTGTTAAGAAATTTTTTAATATGAATAAATTATTAATTTTTGATCATAAATTTTCTTTGCAATTCTTTAGTAGTTATAAAGTGAAATAAAAGTATGCTTTATTTACACAATTACAATATTTCCCTGCAATATTTTTCATTTCTCTTTTTGTCTCATTTTGAAATTATTTATTTTCGAATAATGCGTTCCATTACAAATTTTCAAAGGTCACCAGATCAAAATAGCCAGATTTTGACAACAAACATTATTTTATTAATTAATTTAGTTTCTCATTAACTTTAACGTAATCTAATAAAACAATTTTAAATTTTCTTAATGTTAGATCAATTTAAATTGATCTTTGTGTGTTTACCCAAAATTTCAAAAATAGTTCGACACTTTGAAAATACCACATTGATACCGATTTTAAAATCATCACATGCAGTGCGCTCGTAGTAAATCAAGTTTTGGAAATCATTTTTCATTTTTTTCTCCTGGGATTTTTGATTTGGGGTTAGGGGATTTTGGTAGTCTCGATAGAATCAGAAACAGTTATTTAAGAAACAAACTAAACAAAACTCAATCTAAATTTACTTTACTAAACCGAGAGAGATTGTTTAAACGGAAATTAATTTGTAATACCAAATTATTAATTTTGACTATTTGATTAATTTAATATGACACAATTCGTTCTGTGCATTATTTGTAATTAAAAAAAACGTCAATTGATGTTTAATTCAAACGTCTACGGTAGAAAATTATTGATATAACAACATTACAGACAGTATCAATGAACGTATTTGTTAAATTCGTTAATATTCTTAAACTTTAACAATTTGAAGTTGAACAAATAAGCACAGCTCTCTGCAACAAATATAAAGGTAATATTTTGGAACCCCTTTAGGCATTGCTCTGATGCTGTCAAGATTAATTTTCCTTTTGCAAGTGATAACGTCATACACCATTAAACTTAACTAATTGATGAATTTCTGGAAGCCCACAGATGTCCCTCTTGAGTATTCGAAGAGTGCAAAGTTGAGTATTAAACTTTAATAAGGATGTAAGACTCTTAAAATATTGAATTCATCTCTCTCGTCAAATAAAAGACAAACGTTTTTAATAGTTTTTGAAATGGTGCTGATGATAATTAAATAAAAAATTATTTTCGATAAAAGAAAAATATTATGTTTATTTGATTTAAAATTTGTATATTTTATTTACGGTACCCGGTTACATTTAAAAAGAGATTTTTGACCAACTTTCGTAGTTTTTTTAAATTTTAAATTAAAGCTGAATTAATTTTTCTTTCCAAAACTACTTTTTTTTTAATCCTACGATAAATAAAAACGCAATTATAGTGATTTTAATATTAGCTTACAATTCTTTTCTCAAACCGGAAGTATGGTTCAAGGCTAGTGAACGAACCAGAAGTTTTTTTTTTTTTTTTTCATTATTGACTTATGCTTTCAAACTTTTATTTGTAATTTGCTAATTGTACAAGTCCCTATATATATAACAATTCTATATGTTATGTTATATGCTTCAATGTATTTATCTTAAAACGCTTGGCAACAAACATTTCGTTTTGAGTTAACGTTTGCATTTTTGCTTAGCCTGTTGTTTCAACTTTCCTGTCACTTTTATCTGTTAATTTTCATATTTTCTATTTCTTACTCTATTGAAATGTACTAAAGATATTTTAAAATATTTCCCAAGAAAAAGTTTCAAGGTAATCATTTTAGCAAGAAAGTTGTATCTGAATCAAACAATTGTTATTGCATCAAAGCTAATTGTTATTGCATCAAAGTTAATTATTACTGCATCAATTCAGACTGCGAGTTGCTAGCCAAACAAGTTATCGTGCTTTGGAAATTAAAAATATCAATAGTTTTCTATTAATTGATATAGATTTACTAATTAGGATTTTTATAATGATGTTTTGTCCAACTTACCAGAATACTAATTTACAATTAATGGAGGATTTAAGATTTGGGCTCTCTTAGGATTGTTTTTTTTTTTTTCACAAGGATTTTCTCCTATAAAATAATAAACCTAATAATGACGTAAATACAAGATTTGTATTAGTTCTCAGAATGCAATTATTGCATCTTTTGTTCCAGCAACATTAATCCAATGAATGGACAGAATTTTATAGGTTCAAACAGCTGGTGTAAATATCAGCAAACTCTGGTTGTGGGTAAAATATACAAAGAATTAAATGTTGGTCTCCCTCAAAAGATTATATTATAAAATCTATTTGTATGAAATTGCGTTCAAGTGCTATTGAGTAAAGGTCTTCATGGCGTGGACACCAAGGGTGAATGAAAGTTTTGATAGGTATATTTTTGGTCAATATTGCCAAAATTATTTTATACAAATGTAAACATTGTAATCATGTTAATATTAATTTGTAAAGTATAATGATGGTTTCTATAGCTTTTAGAGGATAATAAATTAATTACAAATTAATTTTAATACATCTACCGCTAAAATTTATATTGTCTTCGATGAAGAGGCATTTTCAACAAGTATAAATCAATTATGGGCATCTAGCAAACAAAGAGATTCTAATTTGAAAAGAAAGAAGACAGGACTTATTATTATGGTGGTTTTTAAATGTATTACATTATAAATTATATTACAAAAAATAAATGAATTTTCTAAAAATTTAATTTTTGTCATTAATTGTTGCCCAATATCAAACAAAATTGATGTATCATTCTGAAATTTTAAGGAAATATATTTTTAGTGTTTTAAAGACACCATAATACAGATGTGGCAATAACATGAATACTTTTTTATTTATAACTATTTTCATGGCATTGTAACAATTAATTTTACAAAAAATTCTATGCGCATAAAAAAAAGTATTATTCCTTCCCCCATCAGAACTACTATTATTTAATGGAACTCAATAACAATAATAATAAAATTATAAATTGGGAAATAAGACATTATAAAAAAATCGTGTCGTGAAAAAATTAGCATCTAAAAGTATACAATAGAAACTTTTACTCAAATGTCCTATATAAAATACTTTTGGAAATTCTCCTCAAAATCACTTGCACAGAAAATAATTTTAAGTTATTACGACAAGCTAGTTTCCGTTTAGTACCGGCGAATTTACTTTTCTCCCAGTTCACACTAGAGCACCGGGAATAAAAGGGGTTATAGCAACCCTCACGAAACTCGCCTTGTTTTCATTTCACGTTCCCATTTTCCGAACACGAACATTCTCGGGATTGGAAAAGAAACTTTTATGGCCACCTCTTCAATGATTTATCTGAGTCTAACTTGCGACTAGTCTCGGACTTTTTCTCCCTTACAGGTGAAAAAGGGATCTTTATTTCGAGATGTCGCACGAGAGAAAGGAAAGGTCGAAAACCTGGTCCCCGAGGGGGTGGGGATAGCTGCTTACTTGCAAAAGAGATTTTTCACGTTCTTTTAAAGATGAAAGGTTGCATATTCCGGTCTGAAAAATAAGCCTTATTTAAGGTATTTAATAGTTAGAGGAAATAATTCTTTTGGGCATTAATACGTTTGCATTTAAGATAGTTTTTGGAGATTTTATGTTTTTAATCATATGACATTTAAAGTATGATTTTTAAAAATGTACATAAATACGTTTAAAAGAGTTTTTACTCTTATGCTAAGCATTTGATTTCATTTGATTTAAGTTAAAACTAGAAGATTCTATTCTACCCAAGATTTACTTTGCTGGTGCCTTACACTTTAAAAAAAAAAAAAAAAAAGAAGCAAAATGCTTTTCTGGATATCTTCTTAAAAAGAACTAAGCTAAATTTGAATTACTTATGAGCAAAATCAAAAATACATCTACCCAATCTTTACAAAACCTGCAACCAAAAACATAATAGTTTATCATTTTCAAAATTTCTCTGAAACCGCAGTAACTCAGCTCCAACATCTCTTGCCACCAAGCAATGGTTTGACTCCTTTTAAAAAAATTGAATACTGAATTTAAAAATGTGTTGAGCAAACTATATTGTATGCTACTATTTACTTGAGATTATTTGAGAGATTATTAATAATTATTAGATAAGGTTTACTTCTCATTTTGCAATTCACATAATACTTAGAGCACTGAGATACATTCATTGACTTTTCAGAATAATGTACTTTAACAAATCATTTAAATTCCCTTTTTCAAATATACTATAAAGAATTACAAAAGGGATTTTTATTTCTATCCACAGATAATATTTTAATACAAAAAAATTACTAAAGCTTAAATCACACAATAAAGAATCTACAAAACACATAACACTACGCAAATACAATGAAACAAAATATTTAAACTTTATTGAGCATGTGTCGTAGAGAGTATAATACTTAGTTAATAATATACTGAGTAATACAGAGTTGTACACTTAATAGAGGCTTTGAATTAAAGCTCATTAGTTAATTTAGTGAAGTTAAAAGATAAATAACAATTTTTCATTGTTAGCTACTTGATGCCATTGGTTTTTTAAAATTTAAGACGCATTCTAAACAAAAAAAAAGATGCAATTTTATAGAGCGGTTTCTGAAAGTTTTATCATTCATTGCTCATAGAAGGTGTCATTAAAAATTTTATTGACTTTGAATAGTATAACTGCGATAAAATAAAAGAAAAATATTTGTATAAGTAATATACAAGTACATAATTTGAATTATTTTTGGTGTTTACAAACATTTTACAATGAAATCGAGCAAATATTTCTTGCTTTTTTTCTTTGTGATCCAACAAGAAAACGGTAACATATTATTCAGTTATTGAATGAAACGATTGTAATATTGATACGGGCCCTTTTCTGTGATTGTAAAAGTTATGGGAATTTATCACAAAATTGGTGTATACTATTTTTCACACGATGAATCTAAAGATCTCGAGTTCCGTAAGGGAAAATTTTGGTTAACGGTTAATTAAATATGTTAATTAGTTTTGTTAATCTGTTAAATTTGACCATAAGTTAGTTACCTTTAAGTCATTTCCAACAATAACATTTATGTGAAGTTATTAAGAGTGTCCATTTTTTGCCGACTATACCTACTGAATTGCTTGAATTAACTGCATTTTCTACATTTCATTTATTTAAAATGTTCTCCGTCTAATAAATAAACGTGACATTCATTCTATTCGTACAGCATCAATCTCACTATGTAAACTTACCACTAGACTAAAGAGAGAATTGACTGTGAGACGCATAAAAACCAGTTTACTCGAATGAGCTTGGAACACGCTATTGAACTTCCCTCCATATTAACATCCTCGTAAATTGGAGTGGGTAAAGAGTCACCCCATCTGACGGTTTTGTATCTCGCTTCAAAGAATTTTCGATTTACCAAATTGCGACCTATTGTTTGATCAAAGAGCGAGATAAATAGGCTTGTTTTTCAAGGTCGTTTGTCGAACCACACAGCGCATGAATATTAGAAATCTCGCTCATTCGCTCTCAAATCTAAACAGAAAAAGATATTTATCGTCATAAAAATTAACGCACTAAGAAGAAACTGTCAGAACAGATTAAAATTTTATCTGACAGTTTCTAACGTTCTTAAAAGTAAGATTACAATAAAGCAAAAAGATCATTTATTACAGGAAAACTCGCAAAGAAATACAAGACTTAGTATACATCATTGAGCCACCTGTAGTTTAGCTTGAAGGCATGACGAAATACAATAGGCACTGACATAAACATGTTTCTCATGATGTTTTGTGATATATCATTCCACAATTTCTGTAAACGCACATCAAGTTCAACCAAACGTTTACACTGCCCAATAAACCAAGTTATCCCAGTAATTCTTAATCGCTGACTAATACGGGATTCATTAAGTGGACTAAGTAAATGTGTCAATGTTATGGAGGTAGTCCTGTGACACCCTTACAGTTTGTAGATGAGCATTATCCTGTTAGAAGTTGCTTCTGGAAGAAATCTGAACCTCTTCCAGAAAACCCAACACATATGACTAAAAATGTCACGAAACTAGGCACTTGTGGTGAAGTGAATCATCACTAAAAAGGGATTGAGTGGCGTAACGTAACAAATGGCACCCCATTTCATAACACAGATGGAGCCAATATACTACTTAAAACAGTAGGCAACATTGAAGCTTGCACTATGAGGTCTCCAGGCTCATAGATGATTATCATCAGAACACAAAATGAATCACGATTCATCACTGAAGACAGTCCATTTCCCTTATATCATAGTTCAATCCCGCTGAGCGGTTTACCACATAGAATGGAAGTTACAGTGAGTGATTGTCAGGGTCCGCACATGCAATAGACACCGTGATAGCAAATGATTGCCAGCCAGGTGCTAACAATGGCAAATACAGACATAGGAGCTCATGAAGATCGTGTCGCCATACTGAGGATCTCAGACAATAATATAATTGGTTGTGTAACAAACGAATGATGTGGCCCTCCCAATTATTGGTCGTACGAGGACTACTAGCCATGAACAATATATGTGAACCTCTCATCCATTGGTCCCAACATCTCTTAACGGCCAGGCGATTTGTAGAGCAAACCAACCAGCTTCTATCATCCTAATGATTCTTTCCCTCTCAAAATCCGATAGCTGGTGATATTTCTTCTATAGTGGCGTAAGAGCATCTCTCCTTGCAGCAAATAAACTTCATACATATTGCCTCAGAGCAACTATATACGGGCTAGGTTGGACGCACATCAAAGGCCTGTATTGACCTTGAGTAATGCGCTATCATGTTGCCATTTGAATCATTTGAATATGTGTCTGACACAAACAATTCATGCTAACATTTCCATGACATGCTTTGTAATACTGCGACAATTATTACTCGGTGGGCTAATTATTGTGGCAATGATTGCATTAGCGAGTTATGTCCATTTAACATTTAAAAGAATGTCTAAACATCAAATAAATTTTAAAATTAAGAAATTTATTAATGTTAAAAAGCTAAACTTTAAAAAATTTATCAACCTTTATGAATTCAGTGAGTTAAATTAAATATAACTTATTAAATATTAGAAACTATGTGTTCAAAGAAATGCATTTAAATTGTTCTAAAAAAAGAATTTTATTAACAAATATTTTATAATTACCGTCAATGAATCTTGTCATTTATAAATACACTCATGTCCATAAATTATGGATAATGAAGTTCAGGAAAAGAAAGAAAGAGACAGAAGCAAAACAAATATGACTTATTTGTAAAGTCTATTTATTAAACAAAAAGGTAAAGAGCAAAAAGATGCTATATGTTTGACATAATTAATAAAATTGCGATTTTTACTCCCTGGAGCAAATTTCAAAAAAGAACCTATTTACAAAAAAACAGTATAACATGGTTAGTATGATGGTTAATATGGAGTATGTCTCCCGGACGATGCAATACAGGCCTTAAAACGCCTAGGCATGCTGAGTATCAAATTATCAATCTGATCTTGGGGAATATTACACCACTCATCAAGCAATGCCTCCGAAGTTCCGGTTGACAGGTGGAAGGGGTTGACGGGCTGCAATTCGTTGGCAAAGCATATCCCACACATGCTCTATTGGATTCAAGTCCGGTGAGTATGCTGGCCATCCATACGGGGATATCCTGCAATTGAAGGCATTCGTCTACAATGTTTGCACGGTGAGGACGGGAATTGCCATCCATAAACAAAAATTCAGCACCCATGGCGCCCCGAAACAAACGTACATGTTGTTCCAGAATGACATCCCGATAGATGTGGCCTGTCATCGTTACACTCTGAACATGCAGGTCAGTTCTGGAACCAAGAATAATTCCTCCCCAAACGAGCCATCCTGCACCACCGTAACGGTGTCGTTCAATGGTGTTCTCTTGGTGGTAACGGGTACCTGGCGCTCTCCATATGAAAGTCCGGCGAGAATCAGACTGCAAACTAAACCTGGACTCGTCGGAAAACATCACACCAGACCACTGTTGCTGTGTCCACAATGCATGCTCTCCACTCCAAGTTAATCGCAGGCGACAGTGAGTTGCGGTAAGTAGAACACATCTGACAGGCCTACGAGCATATAGAGCAATGTGCCCTAATCGTCTGTACACGGTCTGAATTGAAACTGTCGTACCGGTAGCTGAAGAGAGCTGACGAGACAGGTCTGACACTGTCCTCCGTCTGTTTCTTTTGGCAGTAACTGCTAAATACCGGTCCTCATTCGGCTTTGTAACTGGGGGGGCGACCTGTGCTGTAACATCTACTCACATTACCATCCTCTTGGAATCGTTGCCAAAGCCTGGAGATGACACTCTGGGCGATTCCAAGTTTCTCGGATACTTCGAGCTGGGTACGTTCACATTCCAGTCGTCCGATAATTCTACCACGTAAAAAATCATCGAAATGCTTCCTTTGTGCCATAACTATGCGGTTATTGCACTGAAAGGCTTTTAAAGCGCTTGTGAACAATTTTACTTCTTTGCCACCATTCCTTATGCACCCCTCTCTTACACTCGTCATTGTGACGTACTCTCCGCGCCATCTGGTGGTTTCCTGTAATTTGTATATTCTACTACAAGATGTGTGTGATAATTCTACAGGTGAAATTTTTATTTTAGAGTTCAATTTCTGTGTGATTCTGAATTATCCTTAATTTATTGACATGAGTTTATATAAGTTTTTTATAACTGAAACCAATTTAAGTATTTTGATTTGTATTACTAGTAGATTTCTAAGAAAATACGAAAACTTAAACATACAATTTTCTAATTATTAATTTTTAATGAATCTTACAATCTTACAATTTTCGGATTATTAATTTTTTTTTTCTAGCCATAAAGAGATTTGATTTTAACCATCTTTGTCTCTCAGACAAAAAGGATTTTACAAGAAAATTACATTTCTTCGATACAATAACACAAAACTCATTCAAATGATAAATGTTTCTTATATATAACATTCGTTGAAGAGTGTTCTCTTTTACCAAGAAAAAAAAATTTACATACGGAATTTTTATGAAATTTAATACTTATAATATATTTAATACTTATAAAAAGTTAAAAGAATACTTGGCACCCCAAAAAACGTAAAATTTAATTAATGTCATAATAAGTAGAGTGCGAGATTGATTTTTAATAGCGATTTTAAAATACGTAAGAGAAGTGGGAACCCGATAAAAGCTATTGACTTTAGAGCTCAAAGAATTCTGAAAGGTTTTGTCGTGACAGGTTACTAGGCACTAACGTGAGACCATCAACACCTGGTAATGTTTTTCCTTTGTGATAATGAAAGAAAAATTCGCTTTATAGTGTTCAAAAAACAATTTTTCTGAAGAATGAAAACGGTTCAGGTCGAAGCGAGTATAATAAGAATAAAAGCAAACTGTCAATTGTTGTCTTTTTAAAATGTTCAGACGTAATAAAAGAAAAATTAACTCAATAGGTTCCTTGGCTAATAATGCAGCTATTTTCAATAAATAACGAAGGTATTCAATAAGTACAACCACACCTTTTAACAAGTATTTAAATTAAAAATCGCGAATATGTGACGTCAAAAGGCTACACTCAGATCACTAAATATTGTAATATTTTCATTTGACAAAAATAATCACTTTAATAGTCACAAGACAGAATTCAGTTTATTATTTAATAAATATAAAAACTAAAATATCCCCACACCAAGCATGGTCATAAAACGTATATAAAAATTTAATTTAAATAAAGTATACAGTAGTGTGCCATATTATGAGATCCATACCAGTATTTGTGTTAAAAATCACTTATTTGTAGTAAAACATGACAATGACTACATCTTTTCCTTAAATATAGGTGTGGCACGTGCTGACAACACCTGCTCAAGTATTGTTTTAAGATCTGGCAACACTGAATTAAGAAATAATATGTGTGTACGCGAATAAATAACGCGTATTTTTTCGAATTGAGTTTTTCTGACTAATCTTTAATTCAGGTAGGAATTGTTTTTATCTTATTAATTATTGTTGATTACATAACAAGGTGTTATATCCATTTTTTAATATTTTCTGTTAAATAATATCATGTTTAAGAGTAAAATTTATAAATTTTTGTTGTTTTTCAAAATGGAAAAGGTTTCAGATTTGTCTGCAAAGAAAATTGACGAAATATTTGGTTTGATTAAGGCAAACAGGCTGTCACAATGTGAAATAGCTAGCATTGTAAAGGTGTCAAAAAGTTCGTTAAAAATAATTAAAAAGAAAATGAATATGGAGGCAGTTTACAAAGAAAATGTTGAGAAAATTGAAGGAGAAAGCACATAAACCCACGAACAGACAGAAAAATCCGTGATGTATGCCTAAAAATCGAGCAATGTCTAAGCGCACGTTAACTAAACATATCAAAGAAAAATTATTCAAGTTTCACAGAGTACAGTGCAGCGGTGACTTGCAAAATTTGGTTTGATGACAGAGTTTGCAGAATTTGCCTTTGGCAAGAAAACCATATCGCAAGCTGAAGCTGACTAAGGCAATGATTAGAAAAAGATAGGAATGGGAACGAAAATACACTAAAACTTTTCAGCAGAACATTGAAAAAGTGTAAATAGGAATTATGATAATTATCATTCTCTATCATCGTCAAGAAAATTTACGTACATAAGTCATAACAGATATTTTTCCTCTTTTCGCAAGTTTGCTTTTCAGACGACTTCGTTTTAGAAATCATGACTGATAAGTCAAAGTTTGTAAGAAGAATGCCGTCCAGAGTGTATTGTTCCGATGGTTAAACAAGCCACATCTATCATGGTGTGATCCATGATAAATTCTAGAGGTACTGGTCGTTTTCAAATTGTGCAAAGTACTATGAAACAAATTAGCAAGCAAACCAGATATTTCGCCAATTTTCTTTAGGGATAAATCTGAAACATTTCCCATTCTGTAAAACAACAAGAATTTTATAAATTTTACACTTAAACATGATATTATTTAATAGAAAATATTAAAAATATATATAATACATTATTATGTAATCAACAATAAGTAATAAAACAACTCATACCTGAATTAAAATCAGTCAGAAAAATTCAATTCGAAAAATACGTGTTATTTATTAACGTGCACACACGCTGTTTCTTAATTCAGTGTTGCCAGTTCTTAAACCAATATTTGTACAGGTGTAATCAATTGCCAAATTACAATTGCAACAAAATACAACAATAACTATAAGTTATTTTTAACACAATTGCTGGTATGAGTCTAATATGGCACACCACTGTATTTCTTTTGATAGTAAACACTGAAACATCTTCAATCTATATCTACTGAGATGTTGATAAAATGAACCAATACCTCCATCCATACAAGATAAATTGTATATATATCGTTGAACGACATTTACAAAAGCCACTAGACTTTTAAAAGTTCGTAAAAAATGAACGCGTTATAGTTAAAGGATTTATTTTTGTGTTAAAAAATCCAAGTCAGGAATTTTTTTTTCTCTTGTGAGGAGCGGAAAGGGGGCTCATGAAAAAGAATTTGTTCGAAATTTTGCCGATATGAAGTGCTGCATTGTCATTCTAAACCTGGATAACAATGCAGTGCTACTGAATAAAAGGAAAGAGGAAAATAAAATCATATTATTGAAACTTATAAAGATTTATATATCTTTAGAACTATATAGTTTCAAATGCATATAGCTTCAATTTATATAGCATTATTTTTTTAAATCTTTTAGAACTATATATTTTCAGAAATTTAATACATTTTATAACGTTATCAAAAAACATTATACTACTTTTTTTATAACGTCTCCAATTTAAAAACTTGGCTTTATGACGTGGGAATCTCTATTCACTAAAAAAAGTTTGAAATGCTGCAATTGCTTATGAACTTAAATTAATATGTTTAAAAAGTAATAATAAATATCTTTGAAAGCTATTTGTTAACTTTTTCTTATAATATATATTCCAATAAAAGGCAAAACATGGCAAAAAAAAATTCAATCGAAAACAAAATTTCAAGAAAAAATATTTAAAAACAAGAAAGTGATTTGATTTTATAATAGTTTTGGAAGTAACAATGTGTATTTAAAGTAAATTCAATATCTAAATGCAAGTAAAAAAAAAAAATTTAAAAAAAGCTTAAATAAAATATTTTTAAAGTTGATTTAATGCTTTCTGTCACACGAAACATATTTTCGAAAGTCTTACATTGACAACATTCATTTTCTTGACTGCATTTTAAATAAATAAGTTGACCGTAAATTTTTAAGGAGGAGACACGGCAGAATGTTTTGTTTATCGAACCTTTCCTTCTTATATATTTGGAATTTTTATTCAAAAGTACTCAGAAGAATGGTGATAAATCATATATGAAAATTGAAACTGTTATAAACTGAATGCTATGATTTCATTCTGGTAGACGCTGTTCAAAACACTAATGCATTTTTTGTACTGTTTTCTGGCATTGAAATTTTTCCTCGCATTTTTCCAAATCTTATTTTGCAGAAAAATTTATTCCGTAACGTTATTTTCTTTTGACATATCGTAAACATAAAAGGTAATCAACTAACAAAAGTAAAAGCAATAATTCCACATTTTAAACAATAGGTTTCTTACCTCAAAAAATAGATATCGGAAACCATACATTAATGAAGATTATTACTAGTATGAAGATCAATAAGAAAATAAGCTTTTATTATATATTTATTTGGCGTTGTTGTTAGCAATGGGTACAAAAATCAAACGAAGCATTTATAAAATAGTAAAAGCATTTTTGAAAAATATTTAAACCGAATACCTCTTACCATACTTTAAATTACAATTTGTCTTGCCACTTTAAAAGAAATCGTTTAAGTTTTCCTCGTGTTCAAACCGATTAAAAGATGTAAAACACGAGTCGTAAGAAAACATTAATGCGGCCTTCTTATTTTCAATGACGGCATCCTAAATTCTTCAACTAAAGTTCCTTTTTAAGTTCGTCTATCAAATGACTTATCATGAGACTTTACAATCTTTGTACTCATGTGCTTTACACCATTTAATTAAATATTTTATTTGTATTTATATATTTTATGAACAAAAACCTATTCCGCAACATTTAGTCATACTTGATGCACTTAATGTTTTAGCAAGAAGGAATACTTGAAATTATATATTTAATCATATAAAAAGTTAATTGTTTTTTTCCTTCTGTCTCTCTTTAAAAGACAGTTTCTCAAAATCAGGCACAATTAATGATAAATTTAACAATAAAAATTATATAAGTCTTAAATTTTTAATTTCTAAGAATAAAGGCCAACTGCTACCTTTTAGAATTAATCAGATAATTATTCCATTAGCACATTCGAGCCTATTAGTTAATTTAAAAATTGAAATTGAATTAAATTTTCTTGTAAATATTTTTTGACAAAGAAAGTTTAACCATCAAAGGATTACTTATGAAAAATCGTTTCATGTCGATAGTACAATGTAAATTGTAAAACTAGAAAAGAAAATTAATTCAGAAGCATGACAATTAATAAAATAAGTTTAATCACAGATAGTATTACAAATTCAAGTTTTTCAAATTTTCAAAAATATATTTTATCATTTAGGATATTTTGAGAGACTCCATTAAAGATTTTTAAAAAATTAATAAAAATACTGCTTTTTATTTCATAGAAGAAAAAAGGTTAAACTCGAAAACTTTCATCTCATTATGACTAATATTGTAATGAATATTAAGCACAAAAAAATGTAGAATTATAATATGAACTTATTGCTATAACTTGTTTGATAATTTATACATATTATAAAATGAATGAAATATTTTTTCACAAATGTTTTATCAAATATTAATCAAATACATTGTTAAATATCTTATAGTTTCCTAACTATATATTTTAAAACATTATTATCTTTAGTTTAAAGAAATTCATGTGGAAATTTATATATTTTAATTATAATTAATGTAATTAACTAAAATATTTTTTCTTAAATTCATTACAGAAATGTTTAAAGTTCAAAAGTGTATCAAATAAAAGGAAATATATATTTTTGTACCTTTTGATAAAAAGTATTAAAAGCTGTCTTCTTTAAAACATAATATTAAAAATATATATGCGACTTTGTATAGTTAAAATTTTACAAATGAAGTATTGTATAAAAATCTTTATATTTTGAAATTTATTAAATACTTACTGTTTCTTACTGCAAATTCATCATTACTTTAATTTAAAAAGCATTTATATTATTCCATTTCCATAGTTTTTACATTTAACTCTTCAGTATTAAAAAATTTTTATCTTAATTTGTGCATTTAATATAATTACTGATGTGCATAAAACTTTTCAAGAAAATAACTTTATTAGAGAATTCTCTTAATTTTTGTATTAATTTATGTTACTTAAGAATATTTCAACAATATTAACGATATGTAGTTCACATTAACGAGATGTAATTTTGAAATATTTTATTAATTCAACTTAACTTAGTGTTATTAAATTTATTTTAATTAAAACAAATTTTTAGTATGATTAAATTTTCTCGTTAATTTTATTTATATTTTTCTCGTTAATTGTTTTAAATTTTTACTTTAATTTTATAAACTTAGTGCAATACATAAATTAGGTATTTATAAATTAATTATTTATTATTTCATAAATTATTTATATATTATTGTTTGTAGTAATTTATGTTTCCTAAAATATTTGAACAACATTAACGAGATGTAGTGCTTTAGTTTCGTTTTTTGAAATATTTTATTAATTCCCCTTAAGATAATGTTATTAAATTTATTTTAATTAAAACAAATTTTTAATATGGATAATTTTTCGTTAATTTTTTAATATTGTTCTCGTTAATTTAATAAACTTAGTGTAATACATAAATTATGAATTTATGCATCAAACAAATTTATAATCATATTTATTCTATTAAGCAAATCGGAAATTTTAAAAACAACTATAACTAGAATTTAAAATTTATTTATAGGGTATTATATCTCAAGGAAGGGTTAATTAATATTTAAGTAACCCTAACTGTAGTTTGATTAGATTGTACTTTTTAACATATGCTTATCAGGAAAACTTATGATGCTACAGTTTTTTAAATTTAATACTTCTTTCCTAAAAGACAGAAAACGATAGTTGTGTCTTTTAGAAAGGAAACCTATTAAATTTCAAAGAATTAAGAAATTACGAGTACTTGTTGTTGAGGTAAAGGTTTTGAAAAAGTTTTAAATGGGAAGTTGTTTCAAAAAGTTAGACTAGTTAAGTCTAAACTTTATTCTGAATTAAAAAGTAAAAAAAAGCGTTTGCTTTTACGATTTGATTTTGTTTTATAGCTTTATTTCAAGAGTTAAATTGAAAGTGGGAGTAAATGGAGGAATTCTTTTTTTTTTTTAATTTCAAAATTGATCCTAGATTATAAACGTTCGTTTATCAAAGATGACAAATAATAATTAATATTACTTCCAAATTTCATTTTAAAATGTTGCAAGATTATTAGCATGATGTGAGATTGTTTACTTTGTTATTTATATATTTATTTTAAAAATTAAATTATTCTTTGTTTATCGTTGTGTTGAAAATACTAGAGGCAATGGATTATTATTCAAAAGTCTTCGTTTTATAAAAAAATAAATGAAATGAAATTTTATTTATTTTAACAAATGACACATATAGATTAGCACTTATGCCATCATCAGTACATCAATCCAGTACTTTTTACTACAAAATTATAACCACCAAGTTCAGAGTACATACCTAAATGTTCGACTGTCATAGGTTGACGAAAGTCGCAAAGAGTACAATCCGGGTAAACGGTATTCCAGATACGAAAGACATGAGGTCTCAGACAATCGTTTATTAATAAATATATATATATTAATATAAGCTTTTTGCTCTTTATCAGTTAGTGTAATTGGCAAAATATCCATTTAATGCCCTATCTATTAATTGCTAGAGTCACCGAGTCTTCTTTTGTTTATTGTTGTATTGTTGAAAAATACGAAAGGCAAAGGATTGTTATTCAAAAGTCTTCATTTTATAAATAAATAAATAAATGAAATTTTATTTCTTTTTAACAAATGACACAGACAGATTAGCACTTTTGCCAACAGTACACGAGCTCTCCTGTATTTTTCTACAATACAATTAAAACCACTAAGTGCAGAGCACACTTCTAAATGTTTTGCTGTCATAAGTTGACGAGAGTCATAAAGAGTACAAACTGGAGAGACGGCAATGCTGATACGGAATATATGTAATCTCCTTGAAAATCATAATTTGTTAATAAACAGTGTAATTGCCAAATTATCCATTTAAGGCACTATCTATTAATTGCTAGATTCATAAGGTCTTCTTTGTTTGTATTGTTGAAAATACCGTGAGGCAATGGATTTTTATTCAAACGTCTTCCGTTTATAAATAAATAAATATTTTATTTATTTTAACAGAGCATACAGATTAACACCTATGCCCTCAATACCTGAGCCCTCCAGTATTTTTCAACAACACAATTGAAAACATTAAGTGCAGATCACACGTCTAAATTTTCAGCTGTCATAGTTTGACCAGAGTCACAAAGGGTACAATACGGCAATGCTGATATGTAAAACATGAGATCTCAGACAATCATGATTTGTAAATAAACTTTTATAAACATTATATTAATATAAGCTTTTGTTCTTCATCAATCAGTGTAATTGCCCAACTATCCACTTAATGCACTATCTATTAATTGCTAGAGTCCCCAGGTTATATTTTTTTCAGCATGTTCAAGCCTTAATTTATACCAAATTAAAAAAAAAATTTTTGCTTACAGCAAAAAAATATATTATTTGATATTGCTAAAAAAAATATATAAAGAGTTAATCATAAAGCGTTAGTCACAGAATTAATTAGTAGAAAAATAACATCTGTACTTGGTTCGAGACTTTTTATATAAAACTTCAGCTTTAAAACCTCTTGGACTCATTCTAAATTTAATTACTGATCTGAAGTGTCATTGTATATTAATTCAGAAGTCAGTGATATATTTAAGTAATAAGTGTAAGTTTTGTTAGAGGATTGTTTTTGATAATTTTAATTGATAAATTTTTGTGCATATGTTTATGTACAATTTTAATAATGCATTCAATTTTGGGACAACTCATCTACGCTTTTAATTAAATAGTTTAATTATTAAAATTTTTGTAATTTTGCATTACAGCTGTATTAAAGTGTACATTTTATAAAACAAAAGACCTTTTATTGTTGCAGTGTCTAGTTTACTTTTGTAAGTATAGTTTTCGAAAAATTGTAAAACATAAATCATAGTTATAATAGCTTATGTAAATTAACGCCATTATAATATAAAGAAATTCCTATTATTCATTTAGAAAATTCAATGCGTTATACACTGAAGTGACAAAAGTCATGGGATACCTCTTAATATCGTGTCGGCCCTCCTTTCGCCCGGCGGCGAAGTGCAGCAACTCGAAGTGGCATGGACTCAACAAGTCGTTGGAAGTCTTCTGCAGGAATATTGAGCCATGCTGTCTCGATAGACGTCCATAATTGTAAAAGCTTTGATGGTGCAGGATTTTGGGCACGAACAGACCTCTCGATGATGTCCCATAAATGCTCGATGGGATTCATGTCGGGCGATCTAGGTGGCCAGATCATTCGTTGGAATTATCCAGAATGTTCTTCAAACCAATCGCGAACAGTTGTGGCCCTGTGACATGGCGCATTGCCATCCATAAAAATCCCATCATTGTTTGGGTACATGAAGTCCATGAATGGCTGCAAGTGATCTCCAAGTAGTGGAACATAAGCATTTCCAGTCAATGTTCGGTCCAATCGCACCAGAGGACCATGTCCATGCCATGAAAAAACCGCCCACACCATTACGGAGCCACCACCAGCTTGAACAGTGCCTTTCTGACAGTTTGGGTCCATGGCTTCGTGGGGTCTGCGCCACACTCGAACCCTACCATCAGCTCTTACCAACTGAAATCGTGACTCATCGGACCAGGCCACGGTTTTCCATTCATCTAGGGACCAACCGATATGCCCACGTGCCCGAACGAGTCGCTGCAAGCGATGTCGTTCTGTCAGTAAAGGCACTCGAGTCGGTCTTCTGCTGGAATAGCCCAAGAAAGCCAAATTTCTCCGCACACAGTTCTAACAGACAAGTCCCTTGTACGTCCCACATTGATTTCTGCGGTTATTTGACGCAGTGTTGCTTGTTCTGTTAGAATTTACGACTCTTTGCTGACGTCGCCGGTCTCGGTCGTTAAGTGCAGGCGGTCGACCACTGCGCTGTCCATGGTGGGATGTTATGCCTGAAATTTCATTCTCGGCACACTGTTGACACAGTGGATCTGGGAATGTTGAATTCCCTAACGATTTCGAAATGGCATGACCCATGCGTCTAGCTCCAACTAACATTCCGCGTTCAAAGTCTGTTAATTCCCGTCGTGCGGTCATCATCACGTGAAAACCTCTTCACATGAGTAACTTGAACAGAAATGAAAGCTTTGCGAAAGCACTGCGCATTTATACCTGTTCTACGCGATGCTACTGCCATCTGAAAATTTGCATATTGCTATCCCATGACTTTTGTCACTTCAGTGTATAAATTTAAAAATTCTAAAAACAGCAGTTTTTCCGGCAAATTAAAAATGACTTCAGTTTCATTTTAGAAATCCTCTTTATATCATGGTGAAAACATTTCCTAAAACAGTTTATAAAAGTGCAGAGGTTGTTTTCTTTTTTTTTTCAATTCCTTCTATTAGCTCACACTCTCCATATGTATATCTTGTTCAAATTTTCAATCTTTCATAAAATACTATTTATTCATCCATTCAAGTTCAAATATATTTTTTAACTTGTAGTGGATGACACTGGATGTTAATACAGTTTTTTCAAATATTAATTCACTAATTAAATTTAATTAAGGAATTTTAGTTTTTTAGATTTAAGTTTCATATATCTATCAATAGATGGCGCCAGATAAACTTAAAAATGAATGGAAATTATTTATAAAGGACTTTCTGCAATATAATGAAAAAAAGTAGAATTGACTATAATTTTTTTTTTTTTTATATTACTTGTGTCTATTAAAATTAAATAAAAATTGTTAAGATAAGTAGTTGATATAAGAAGTCTGAAATGCTATTCTTTTTATAGCAACTTCATCAATATAACACATTTCATTTTTTTCAACTATATTACTTGGCGTCTTAATTTTTTTTTTTTTTTTTAATTTATTATTCGTTTATTTGGATTGTCGTTGAAAATTAGTATGAAAAAGTTTTGGAGTTTATATGTTTTTTTTTAATATACTTTTTATTTGTTTCAAATATTTTTACGGTACATGTTATGTTATTTCATGGATTTTTATGGTACATGTTATGTTATTTCATAGGTTTTATGGTACATGTTATGTTATTTCATTGATTTTATGGTACATGTTATGTTATTTCATTGATTTTATGGTACATGTTCTGTTATTTCATAATTTTTATGATACATGTTATGTTATTTCATAAGTTTTTTTATGTTATGTTATTTCATAAGTTTTATGATACATGTTATGTTATTTCATAAGTTTTATGATACATGTTATGTTATTTCATAGGTTTTATGGTACCTGTTATTTCATGTATTTTATGGTACCTGTTATTTCATAGGTTTTATGGTACATGTACTCCGATATTTTTGTCTAATAAAATTTACCAAAATTAAAAATATATATTTTATGTAGCCATACATATTTAAGCGTTATTCTACTAGTTATCAGAATAGAATCCCAATTTTTTATTAGTTACATTATAACTAGTTTTTTTAATTTAAAAATACAGATACATAATTTTAAAATGTATTAATAGTTACGAAAAAAAATAGCATATAACGAGATGTGTTTCTAAGATTAAATAGTGGCATCTGGAATATCATTTTTTGGCCATGCAAGAAAGTATTACTTGGACGATAAACCGGTACCCGTGAAAGCATCTTACACATTTTCCCGTATAAGTGATTCTTAGAACTCGACGTCAAGAAGCTCAGCAATGCAGGGCAACGAAGTATTAGGAGCATCCTATGAAATATTCATAATCGAAGATGAAAGAAGCTAGAAGTAGCATCTCGGAATCAATAAATTGCTTACCACAGTATACCAGAAGGCCATAACCGACTGGAATTACGTTGCAAAGATTCTTTTATCTGTTATATTACTGGTACACTGTTAAAAGAACTCGTGAAAATATTTTTTCGGGGGTCTAATGTCAACATCAAAGGTTTTGAGAAGTTTAAAAAAAGTTTTGTGACATGCATTGAAAGAATAAGAAGAAAAAAGACGAAGCCGCAAAAGAAATGATTGAATTGATTTTAAAATTACTTTAGTATGTTTCCGATAATATTTAATATTTATAAACAAAACTTCAGTTGCATAAACAGAAGCAAATGCGAGATTTTATTCAGATTTGGTATGTTCCTTTTGCATAATTTTTCCCTGGAAATCAATGAGAATATATGATGTTTATAGGTGTTCCTTCCAAATAAAAAAATTAATGTATATTAAGCCTAACTCGTGGTTCATCGGTGACACGTATAATTAGTGTGCAGAAGGACATAGGTTTCATTGAAAGCGTGCGTTGCTGACGCTTCTTTCAGGTAAAAGGTGACTCGTAGACGATTGTAAGAGCTTATTGAAAGAATAAGAATGATAATAAACATTAAATAATAAACAGAACTAAATATTTAAAAAAAACAATAAACATTTCATATAGACAGTCAGTTTCAAGTTTTTCCGATATGACACTGTACTATATATGTATATAAAAGCAATTATTATTCCCAGAAATCCTCTCTGAAGTCATTATTTCCCTTTCCTACTGATAAATTGTTTAAATAGTTTGCTTTGGTTGATCGCTCTACTGTCATTTTTTGCAAACTTTGGCTTTGGCAACGATTCCAAGATGATGGTAATGTGAGTAGATGTTACAGAACAGGTCGCCCCCGAGTTACAAAGCCGAATGAGGAGCGGTATTTAGCAGTTACTGCCAAAAGAAACAGACGAAGGACAGCATCAGACCTGTCTCGTCAGCTCTCTTCAGCTACCGGTACGACAGTTTCAAGGCAGACCGTGTACAGACGATTAGGGCACATTGCTCTATATGCTCGTAGACCTGTCAGATGTGTTCTACTTACCGCAACTCACTGTCGCCTGCGATTAACTTGGAGTGGAGAGCATGCATTGTGGACACAGCAACAGTGGTCTGGTGTGATGTTTTCCGACGAGTCCAGGTTTAGTTTGCAATCTGATTCTCGCCGGACTTTCATATGGAGAGCGCCAGGTACCCGTTACCACCAAAGAGAACACCATTGAACGACACCGTTACGGTGGTGCAGGATGGCTCGTTTGGGGAGGAATTATTCTTGGTTCCAGAACTGACCTGCATGTTCAGAGTGTAACGATGACAGGCCACATGTATCGGGATGTCATTCTGGAACAACATGTACGTTTGTTTCGGGGCGCCATGGGTGCTGAATTTCTGTTTATGGATGGCAATTCCCGTCCTCACCGTGCAAACATTGTAGACGAATACCTTCAATTGCAGGATATCACCCGTATGGATTGGCCAGCATACTCACCGGACTTGAATCAATAGAGCATGTGTGGATGTGCTTTGCCGACGAATTGCAGCCCGTCAACCGCCTCCCACCTGTCAACCGGAACTTCGGAGGGCATTGCTTGATGAGTGGTGTAATATTCCCCAAGATCAGATTCATAATTTGATACTCAGCATGCCTAGGCGTTGTAAGGCCTGTATTGCATCGTCCGGGAGACATACTCCATATTAACCATCATACTAACCATGTTATACTGTTTTTTGTAATTAGTTTCTTTTTTGAAATTTGCTCCAGGGAATAAAAATCGCAATTTTTATTAATTATGTCAAACATATAGCATCGTTTTTGCTCTTTAACTTTTGTTTAATAAATAGACTTTTACAAATAAGTCAAATTTGTTTTGCTTCTGTCTCTTTCTTTGCCTGAACTTCATTATCCTTAATTTATGGACATGAGTGTAGTTTTGAATAGATTAAATACTTTATACAAATTGAAGGGATCAGTATAATTCTAGTTTTCATTTAATAAAGATGAGCAAATACTAATAAGGAATAAACATAAAATTTCTCAGTGTAAGCACATAATACGCTAAAAGAATATTTAAAAGAAGGAAATAGGATTAATTATGATGGGCCCAAGTTATGTAACAATTATTTATTGAATTTTAAGTTACATACGGACAAACATCAAAAAGCTAACAAAAAAAAAAAAGGAAAAGCGATGCGTTCAACTTCTCCAGAATAGTCATTGGCCACTACAGAAGAAGTTCATTCGAATTATAGAGGGCGCTGCAAATGCGCTGTAGTAGCTGTTGCCACATATACAAAAAGAGCTGATACAAATTTAATTGAGCCTCTAATTAGTAGAAATTCTCTAAATTTTAAATTTTATCAATTAGATTATTCACATACAGTTATTTTATTATAGTACACTAGATTAGATCAAAATTATTTAAAAATTTCGTTTATAATATTGTATCCTTAACAAATTGTTAAAAATATCAAATGTGCATATCATTAATGTGAGCTACAAAAATCTGGTGTACAGAAAAAATTCACTTTACTTAAAAAATACTTTATCTATATAATAAATTAAAATAAAAGTTTGCATTATATTAATGAATAAGCCTTAAATTGCTTTGTATGAATAATATAGTTTCACCAGAGATTCAAAGCTATTATTGTTAAGATATTAAAATATATCAAAAATATAAATATAACTATCACAAATCACCGTTTGACTTTTATTTTTGCTGAAACAATTGCTTAATCTATGTACATTTCTGGATAAAAAACATTTTTAGTAGTTAAAAGATTTTGAAAATTTCTATTCGTAATTACTTCAAAACACGAAAAATTCGTTTTTGTTCCATTAAGCAAGCAATTTTCTTAATTGCATTTAAAAGCTTTAAATATTTAAATTTGATTATGTTTCGATTATTTTAATGAAAAAAACTTTATCTTTGATGAAATATCTTGAGTAAAATACATAAAAGTATAATTAAAAAGAATTTTTCGTATAGAGCAAATAGGCATTTTTCAAAATTTGAAAGGATGGAAATTATTATTGCTCATTCATCATTACATTTTAAATTATTCATTTTGAAGTATCATAATTAGGATTTTATAACAATATGTTTACTGAAATGCATAGAAGTATAATATTCCTAGTATGTACAAAAGTATATTCAAAACAATCAACTTTTAATGTAATTAAAATACACAAATTTAAATGTTTGGTAAATTTAAAAGTGAAATTATTAATTAAGTATTTTTAGTTTGCTGGAATTATTTTATCATTAGTTATTTTTCATGTAAAATATCATATTTTTTTTTTCTGTTAAATTACAAACAATATTTTAAATAGGATTATAACTTCTATTCATCATTTTATTCAATCGATATTCCAATTAACGCTGTTAATATTTTTAAAATTGAACTCTTTTTGGGTTGTGATTTATACTTTCATTAAAAGGTACGTTATGAATAAAAAACTTTTATTAATAATAAACTAATCTTTAGTATTTTTTACTTCAACGTTAATACTTTTTCTCTCTAAACTGTCTTCTTTTAGAAATAAGAAAAAAACCTGAGATGTCTTTAATTTTTCTAAAGGTAACTGTTGATTTAATCTTACCAAAAAAAAAGTCTGAACTCAAGAAGAGAAATTGACAGACGTCTTTAGTCCCCGGTATTCTTATGGATAAATGTTTTCTAAGATAATGTCAGTCTTTCAGCAGCTTTTGACATTAATAACTAGATAAGTAAACGTAAAAGAATAAAATTCATTGGAATTATTTTTCGCAAAATGAAACTAGTGAAGGGTAACTAATTGAAATATCTTCTAGTTACTTTGAGAAAGAGATAACTCCAGTTTAGTTTAAAACAATTAATTGAACTAAACCCCTAAAAAAAAAAGTATATCGGAATTCTAAAAATCAGCTAACTATATAAATTTGCATACTGCAGATGAACTTAATCTTACTTTTAAATATTAGCTATTAATTTTATAATTGAGAATAGCATAAGAAAATATTCTTCAGTTACTACCACAATTTTAATGTACATAAGAAAATATTGCGGCTATGGGCGAAACATATTTAACAAAAGATCCGTTATTTCATCATAAATAAAAATTGAATAAAAAAATATCTAAAAACTTAACAATGGCGAATTTTTTATAATTTAATACTTACACAAAAATATTCATAAAATTTTTACTCCATAAAAATTTACTCATCTTTGAATTACATTCTAACATCTTAGAAGCATACTAAATTTTCTTTACTGTAAAATAAAAAATAACCTGTATCAAAATAAAAAATATAAAAGTTGATTGTTTAGAGCTCAAAAGATATACGGTTGACTGCGTTTTATTTTAATATCCTTTTGAGAATCAAGAATGTGTGCAAAAAGTGTATAAATCACTTAACCTTTAAGCAATATTTAAAAGACTAACCAGAATAAGCCATGGAAAAATTGCATTTCTTTTTCAGCCAAATAAACTGGGTGGTATATCAACCGTTACATGTATCGATTTCAAAAAAATATGCAATGTAAATATATAATCTAAGACGTGATGGCCAAGTGACTAGTGCTCTGGCGCTCGGTGTCAAGGGTTTCCGGTTCGAATCCTGGCGAAGTCCTGGATGTTTGTAATGATTACACCGTAGGTCCCGGTCATATAACTGTAGAGCTTTGTGCTTAGGGCTGACAACCCTATCCCGTAAAAAGTCGCCGTCACGGATCCAAGTCAGACTTATCTACGGGCGTTCCATCACAACAGAAAAGACCACATGGTTTCATGGATTTGGTCTAGATGTTGCTGTCTACCAAGTGGGATAAGAAACAAGAAATATATGATCTCTGTCAAACTTCTGGGTCTCATAATCACATGTCAGAAGAACATTTTTACACTTGATCAATAAAAGTGTCATTAGAACATGAGGAGGCCTGATAGCCAATTGGCTAGACCTTTAGTGCCACAGACTTCAGGTTTGAATCCTGGAGGTGGCATGGATGTTTGTTAGTGGTTCGAAATTCAAGTTAAATTGTAGGTCTTGGTATAATTAGCTCAAACTATACAAAAGATGATAAATAGCCTTAATTAGCAGACCCGCAAACCAAATCAGAACATGAAAAAGGAAATTCCTGACTCACAATTTATTACTGTTTTATAAGAACTTGAAATTCAAGATGTTTTAATAAATATATTTTAGCTATTATCAGCTGGATTATGTGGGAATCTTCGTGATTTTATATAAATCTAGGCAATTATGTATTAGATAATGTTAGAAAGGCATCTCTACCCAACAGGAAAAAGTTTTGTCAAAGGTTTCAGACATTTTAAGAAGTACAGAATTTGCAGAATTTAAAATGAAATATATTTTCTATGGAATATATCTGCCAGATGCTTATCACTAGATCTAGATCACCCAAGAAATT
The DNA here is from genome assembly GCA_021605095.1 of Caerostris extrusa. Classification (NCBI taxonomy): domain Eukaryota; kingdom Metazoa; phylum Arthropoda; class Arachnida; order Araneae; family Araneidae; genus Caerostris; species Caerostris extrusa. Next base: position 84,607 of record BPLR01004747.1, read on the forward strand.
TTGAGTGAATTTTTACAACGCTCGAGATTTTATTTTGAGATTTGTATTGTTCAAGTTTTCAACTTATCCAGTGAGTCCCAAATTCACGCAAAATTTCTTGCGTGAATTTTAGAACACCCTATAGTTGTCATTTACATCATAAAGTTGTATTTGAAACAAACTAAAATGCAAAATATTATGGCGAGACAAATTTAAAATTAAATTTGAACGAAGAACTATAAAAATAACTATCGTGATAGAAACAGTAACACAGTGGTTGTATTTCAGTTCAAACTGATTATAACTGCTTAGAGGAGAATCTTCATTACAACGATATTTGTAGTAAAAAAAACTTTGTTGTCTGAATAAATCTTAACAATTTCTAATTATGAACCTGAGGCATTGCAGGAATTCCAGTAATGTACGATCACTTTGAAGTCTGTCTGTATTGATTAACGAGAATTCTTTTTGAGCAATTAAATTAGCTAACATAGTTGGCACATTGAGATAAGAATTTACTCAAAAAGTGCCTACATACCATATCACAGAACACTGACGAATGATTTAACTTTTTGTGAACTTTTTACCGAAAGAAACTTTTGTTTAACTTACAATATTGTTTTTGGTGCATATGTTACTGTTTTATTATTTCATTCTTATTATTTAGGATTGTTATTTTTATCAAATATTTAGTAAGAACATTTGAAACATTGATATTTAAGAACAACATGAGAATCGACAAAGAGCTAATTTAGAAATCGAAACATCAATAACTACCTGCTACAAAATTATTCAGTAAGAAGCTAGAAGCTAAAAGAATGTCAAAGTTCGTTGAAAATAAATTTGAATAGGGTTTCACCTATGGAGAATTTCAACAGTCTAATGTGGGTGCAAAGTTTTTTGTGCTGTATGTTGAAAATTTTTAAATGATTTTCAGAGAAACTGATTTCTTTATTTTTGTTCGTTTTAAATATTTTTCAAAATTTTTAATGATATTCCAAAATGTTTTATTTATTTCTAGCCGTTAAAATTAAAATATAATCTCTTTGTACCCAAACAAAAAGATTATATTTTAATTTTTAACGGTTTATATATATATTTTAATCTTTTTGACAAAACGAAGAATTTTTGTTTTAAAGTTGTTTTTTTGTAAAGTTTGGGATATTTCAGCAACTTTTAGTACTGCAATTTTTTTTAAAAAAAACCTAGATAAATGTATTAACTATGTGCGATTTAAAAATTGAAATATCTTCATTAGAATTTGTTATAAAAGTTCTAGCTTTAGCTAAATTTTCACTAAAATTTTGTCAAAAATTGCCCATATTTTAAAAGTTAATGAAATTTTCATTAAAATTGAATTTAGGGAGGGATATAAAGCTATATTTTACTGAAGACATCTGTGTTTCATTAAAATATTGCGTTTGTGTTATTTTTATAGTGCTTCGAAGGTAGTCATTTATCTAAATCTCTTTTACCACATTTTTATGTATTTTAATGCTGGAAATAATAAAACTGCTGTACTTCTATTTAAATAACAAATTCTGAAATAACACTTTTCTACTAACACTCCTAAGCACTCTTGTATTAATACTCCCATTTCTATGTTTGATTCTGTTGAAATAATGTAAGCCAGTGTAAAAAACTGATAACCCATTTAAAATCCATTCAATTGGTCAAATAGTCAACATTAATCATTGGTCGATGTCAGCCATTATCAAGGATGATTCCAGATAATGGCTGGCATGGGCAAAATCCTTTAAAAATTATGTTTTAATGATCATGATTTTAAAATTCTCACCACAGTAAAAAGCCCTCCAATTTCGCAACTTCCTTCAATTTCCTTACAGTCTCCTTTTTCTGTTAATTAAACAAGTAGTCTTAGAATTTTACATCATCTTAATGCGTTCCTTAATGTACTTCTGGTTTTAAAAACTTTCTGAAATCATTTTCTTTTTTTCAACAACATATGTTTTTCATTACTGATATATTTTTCATTTGATTTTTCTAATCAAATTATAAATTTAGTTTCTATAAAATTAAAAAATTAAAGTATTTTATTTTGTTGGGTTAAAAATTCAAATTTTACATCAATATATACTTATAATTTCAAACTCTATCTATAAAATTATGCACTCATTATTAGATGCCTGTTAATAAATAGAGAATATTAGTATGATTCCAAGTCTGAAATAATTTACATTCTAGCACTTTCAAACACTATATGTATACACAGACTAGACACTATAGATATACATTGAATAATGTCGATAGCAATTTCTTGAAATAATGACACATTAAATGCTTACCCAATTTAAGAATATTACAAAAATATCTTTAAACTGAAATCCTATATGTCCTTAAAAACATTTTATATTTTTAAATCTCTTAATAATTATTTTAATAATATTTTTAATCTCTCAATAATTATTTTAATAATATTTTTAATCTCTCAAGGTATTTTAATAATATTTTTATAATATATAAATTAAATCGTTCATAAAATTCAAGCACTAAACGTATACACAGAATACATACTATAAGTATAGAGTATATATTATATGTATACATTGAATAGTGACGATAGCAATTTCTTGAAATAATTATACATTAAAAAGCTTACCCAATTTAAGAATATTACAAAACATATATTTAAACTGAACTGCTATATTTCCTTAAAAAATATTTTATATTTTTTAAATCTCTTCATAATTATCTTAATATTTTTAAATCCCTTCACAATTATCTTAATATTTTTAAATCTCTTAATAATTATCTTAATATTCTTAAATCTCTTAATAATTATCTTAATATTTTTAAATATCTTAATAATTATCTTAATATTTTTTAATCTCTTAATAATTATCTTAATAGTTTTAATCTCTTAATAATTATATAAATTAAATCTCTTCAAAAAAACTTGCATAGATCATTATAAATGCCCTCTTTAATAGGTACCTGTTAATAAATAATGAATATTAGTATAATTCTTAGTCTGAAATAATTTACATTTCTAGTAGTTTCAAATCACTATACGTGTACATAGAATACTATACTATATGTATATAGTGAATAGTGACAATAGTAATTTCCTGAAATATTGATACATTAAAAGCTTACCCAATTTAAGAATATTACAAAAATATCTTTAAACTGAACTCCTATAATTTCTTTAAAAATATTTTATATTTTTAAATCTCTTAAAAATTCTCATAATCTCTTAATAACTATCATAAAATAATTACTAAAATATTAATAATATTAATAATATTTTAATCTCTTAATAATTAGATTAATATTTTTAGTAATTGAATAAATTAAATCTCTTTATAAAACTTGCATAGATCAATATAAATACCATTAAAAAGCCTATATTAAAACCGATCCTACTTTTAAACCTATTTAACGAAAACTTTGCAGAGTTATACAGCCATAAATTGTTTCCGCCTATTCATTAAAATGAGAAATTACGACCGGTTTCTATCACATGATTTCGTTCCTTTTATTCGTTTCTTTTCACCAGCAAGAACTATTAATTTCTCTTGGAAGAATTGTTGAACATGACAATCTGGAGCATCTTAAACTATCAAATTCTGATTACCTCCGATGCGAAAAAGTGCACTTGTGTATTTACCTCCGATTCCATGTCCTTTGCAATGAAGAATGCAACGAAATATTTTGTCGTCGTGCCACGAGGACTGGAAGAAAATAATGATGTTTAATTCCGAGAGACCATTTCTTAGTTCAGTTTGAATCTGACAATATTTCAAACACTGAACAATAACTTGCCGGAATAACTTATTTATTTATTTTGCTCGATTTAGTCGGAAATTGGATTCGTCGCTCAATAACTCAATAAATCTAAACAAATATTCCGTTGTTGAGTTATTCGACGATGTAGTATTTCATTTTCAGTGTTATCGAAACAATGCATTTGATAAATCAATCCGATTCAATTCACACCATATTTAAAATTGCATTACTTTTTAAAATTTATAATTCGTATTGAATAAGTATTGTTATTTATATGTGAGGAATGTGTAATCAGAGTTAATTCTTGCCTGTAGATATTTATAAATTACATTTGAATTGTGGTTTGTATGCTTAAATACTTTTCACTGCAAATCCCTTATGGTATCGTAATTTTTGGTGATTATTATTCATCCAATGTGTATAATATTTTATTAATTAATAAAAGTGTTCTACAATAGATGAAAATAAAATATAGGTGTGAATTTTTTTTTTTATTATGCGAAAAATAAAATTCTTCACAAGAGCAAATTTTTCAAACGAAAGCCGTGGTATAAAATCTTAACATATTGTAGCTGGTATTGATATATTAATATTAAGATTTTAAAAATATTATCTCATAATCTCATGATAATATTTTTTTTTTTAATCATTAACGATTATATAAATTAAATATCTTCATAAAACTTGCAAAAGATCAATATAAATATTTTTAAAAAGCCTATACTAAAAACTGATCCTA
>BPLR01004748.1:0-33925 GCA_021605095.1 Caerostris extrusa
TGTAATTAATTTATAATTATTTTATATTTAATATTTTAAATTTATAATACTGTACACAATAAATGTTCAATTTAGTCAACGATTTTTAAATGGCAGAAATAGTTATTTAACTGCCTCGCCTCCGGTTATGTATTTTCACAATGATCAATCATAAAATCCATTTAATATTAAAATAAAGAAAATGTATTAATGATACATTTTCAGCATAGATGCGTGAAAGTCATCTTTTATAAAAGAACTATCGACTATCGCATTGTTGTTACAATGATAACACAATTAGTGAAGTAATACCTGCATCAATACCTTATATTTGCCCACATATATAAGGTAATGATGTAATATAATAAGTATATAAAGACAAACGCATGGATTCAATACATATTGGTTGGATATTTATAAGCACCGAGAGTAAATGTATTGTTTACAGACTTATCGATTTTTGATATTCATAAAATTGCTTGTCTGACGGGTTTGAACTTTACACACTTAAGTGTACTCCTAAATTATAATTATAATAACAAAAATACATACCATGACATTCTGGATTTGTAACATTGAGATATTGCTAATGCATGCTTTTGACTACTTATCTAAATATTGCCAGTAATGGGGCTGCACGATCAGAGTTATTGACAAAGTTTCCCTATCTTATTTTTAGTATTTAATAGAAAAATTGAATGATTTGAATGGAGTATTGAACATTTAATGGACAATGCCTTTATTAAATTAGAGCAGGATATTGTTTCATATTTTGTCTTTCATCAAAATTAAAAACCAATATAGCGCCTAGAATCCGTCAAATTGCAAAATGCAATGCAGTAGTTCTCATATATTTCGAATATAATTTTCTCGAGTTATTATTGCCTACTTTCATGGTGGGCGCGCTTGTTGGTGTCACAAGGGCTTCATACAATACGCCTGCCATCACTTAATAGCGATTGGTTAAACAGTATAGAAGTTTATATGAATACAGTTATTGGGTCAAAGAGACGGCATAAACATTCTCCATGTTTTGTCAAACACACACAAATACTCATCAAAATGGTCTAACCATTTAAGAGTTCACAAACATATGTACAGAAGATCACGATTGAAATACTCTGCCGAGTTCATTGGAGAATCTAGTCAGCCTAGGGACCCACTCAAACACATTTCTCATCAAAAATGGCTGGGCTGGTGAGGAGTTCAGTGATAAACGCCATGCAGAGCTAGCCGATTGCAGCGAGCCTACCTGGTTCGTGCATAAACCATTCAGGACCCATCATATCTCACAAAAATTTCATCGTGTCGGGTGAAGCTTAGGTAACAAATGCATTATAACACATTGTTGCTGTTGCAAACACACAGTAGACAAAACATTTATTTTTCTCGAGCATCACATTGCGCAATCATTTATATTTAAAAAATGATTCACGTTGAGTTGCAAGCTTTTAACTATATGGTCGTGGTCGATGGTATTTTATTTTACTATCAATTGTTTGAATAAAACTAAGTTGCTCATTTCCCATGTATGTGCCAAATTTCGCAAATTTAGTTAAAAATATTTTTTAATTTAGTAAATTTTAAATTAAATATTTTTAAATTAAATTAAAAATTTTATTTTTTTATTTAAATAATTAAATATTTTTTAAATTTTTTAACTTAAATTAAAATTTAAAAAGAAAATAATTAAATAAACTTAAAAAATTTTTGAAAATTAAAAATTAAGTTTAAACAAATTTTACTTTCTATTAAGATTATGTGTCAAAACACACAATGTACTTTAAATTTTTCCTTACAGAAATTCGTTACTTAAGCACTGACTTTTTATCATAGATATCAGCTCTTCTTGTAGGTCCATTTTTTGCCTTGTGCTTGGATGAGCTGTAAGAGCTGGTTTGCCTTTTTGAATGTTTCTAAGGAATATTTATATGTTTAAAGGTCTTCCGGGCACCGTTAGGCCTATCACACATCTCTCCACTAACTTCCAAATCGATAACAATAGTCATTTATTTTTACTAGCTGGAAAGCAAGCTCCAAGGTATCTAAGGGTGCCAGGCGTGACAGTGCTCAGTTCTCGCAGCCTTGCTGGTTATGATAAACAATTCAGTCAACGCAGAGAGTGCCATCAGTACATATGAAAGAGATAATATCTTAAACATCAAATTGATAGAAATTAGTTTGGGAAAACGTGCTAATTATGATTGTTGACCACAGCACCATTTTTGTAGGTAATGCCTGAAAGTTCTGCTGAAGGGAGCTGCCCGCAGCATGAATGGATAGAGAAGGTGGCAGAAGCATTGGTCTGGCTGATGAGCCCCACTCTTGTGTTCGAGAAAGATGCTTACAGTTACATGAAGCAGGATTTTATACAAATGGAAAGCACGAGATCGATTGAGTCAAGTAATGAGATGATGTGTAATGAAACAATATCAATCCTCAAACAATGCGATAAAACGTCAGTTGTGAGGCTACTTCTTTTCAGAATCACCCAAATTCTGCATGGTGTTTGGGTCAACCTGATTTGCCACAAAATATCAATCTTGAAACGCGTTGTGTCCAGCAATTGCTTGTGAAGCTAAATGAATACAGCAGCACTGTGCTAGTTTCCACGTACTGACACTGCAAACCACATTTCTGTGAAGTGACGTATTGCAATGCAGTTCAGAGTATCATTTAAAAACATATTTTTCAGCAAGCACTGAGGCCAGATTGTTGCTCACAAATGCTGAATCAATTGACACTTATAGTGTGTTCCTTTCTTGGATCTGATGAGTCGAACTAAATATTACTCATATATTGTTTTGTATTCGAGAAAATTACAGTGAATGAAGAATTTCTTGAGTTTATAGAATCTCAGTAGAAGGTATTTTTGTAAAAGAGTTGAAAATGCTGTTCAGAAAAGTAATAGAAAATTAAAGCGCATCACACCTTTATTTTTTTCACCATCAGTGTGATACACTTCCTTAATTTTTTCTATTAATTTTTTCTGAACAGCATTTTCAATTCTTTAAAAATACACACTTCTACTGTGAGATTCTATAAACTCCAAGAAATTCTTCATTCACTTCATTATTTTCTCGAATACAAAACAATGTATGAGTATTATTTGAAACCTTTTGTTGACTCATCAAAGATCAAAGAGAACTACTACTATAAGTGTCAATTGATTCAACATTTGTGAGCAATACCATCTATTCTTCGAGCCTCAGTGCTTGCTGAAAAACTCATATTTTTAAATAAATTAGCTTTTTCTGAACACATTTATTCTGCAGATGCAATCATGCAATCCTTGGTTAATCCGCCGTCACTAAATGGTTTTCAATATTACGCAATTGAATGAGCTATGTGGAAACTAGCACGAGTTGCTGCTTCTTGTTCAATCTTTAACTTTCCTAAGCAATTGCTGAGATTTAACCCGCGTTTCAAAGATTGATATTTGGTAACCGTAGGTTATTCGTATATGCAAAATTTGGGTATTCTGAAGAAGTTTAGCCTCACAATGACGTTTTATGTTTTATTGTTTGAGGATTGATATTGTTTCATTGCAAACTACACACATCATCTCTTATTTACTGACTCAATCACGCAATATTGATATCACCATTCTTCTTTATACGTTTTGTACTCACAGTCTGTCCTTCGTTACTTTTCCATTTGTATACAAATCCACAAAATGCATGTAACTTCTAATAAAATTAATGCACTTATCTCCAGACTCAAAAATTTGGAACTGTCCAACTTTCGGTTGATTCTAGTATTTATACTACACGCTCTCTAAATACATTCGAAAACACTCGGAAGTGCTCCAATTTTCTAGACAAACTCCCATTCAGCAGAACTTTTCCAGGCATTTGAGTTTTTGTTACTACCTACAAAATCGTTCTGCATACTTCGATTAACCAATCATAATTAACACGTTTTCCCAAATTTGAATCTGCCTCTGAATTAGATGGCGTTGCTTTTCTACAGCACAAGATAGTATCTCTTATCATAGCCGTAATGATGGCATCTCTGCCGTTGACAATTGTTTATCATAACCAACCAAAACTGCGAAAGGAACTGAATCCACTATCCACGCTAGCACCATACATACTGCTAGACTTTTTACTTTCCAGCTAGTTCTTAAAGGAAATTCTGATCGTAATTCAAAAACTAGTACATTATGTTGGTATGTTGATCTAGATCTTGGAAGTTAGTGGAGGGGTCAATGTGGCCCTAAGGCTAAAACAGTTTGGAGACTCACTTCCTTAGAACATATAATATTCCTTAGAACATTCAAAAAGGTAATGCAAACCTTTTGAAACATCAATCAAACTTACAAGTAAGAAAATAGTTTTCCTAAGAAAATTTTGGATATCTATATTTAAAAAAAAATCAATTCTTTAAGTAAATAAAGGTTTTAACAATTTTCTGTAGGAAGATTTAAAATTGCATTGTGTTTTGGAAACATAAAGCTAATACATTTAAAAATTAAAATTTGTTTAAACTTAATTTTTTTTAATTTTTCAAAAATTTTTAAAGTTATTTAATTATTTTTAAAATTTTAATTTATAAAAATTTAAAAATATTTTTAATTATTTTTAAATAAAAAATAAATTTTTAATTTAATTAAAATATTTAATTTTAAAATTTAATAAATTAAAAAAATATTTTTAACTTAAATTTGTCTGACAAAATCAGCTTAACATACATAAAATGAGCAACTTAGTTTTAAAACGATTATTCAAAAACTAATTGATAGTAAAATAAAATACCATCGACTACGACCATATAGTTAAAAAGTTACGAAAATAACGTAAATCATTCTTTCAAAATATAAATGATTGCGCAATGGTGATCTTCACAGCTGTCGAGTCGAGTCAACTCAATTAAAAAATAAATGTTTTGTCGACTGTATGTTTGCAACAGCTAGTGAAAAGGCAATTTCAATCTTTCAATGGAAAAAAAAAATATTTTAAACGTTTGTTTTCTTAATTGTAAAGATAGTTTAGGATGATATGCATAAATATGGCCAACCTCAAATTCTAATTTAAAAAATTATATTAAAGCAGAAAATAAATATAGTATTATTATATTATAACCGGAATGTATAATTATTCTGTACATGCGTTTGTTACTGAGCTCCACCTAAACGGCTTGACCGATTTTGATGAAATTTTTGTGGGTGTTTGAGTGGGTCCCTGGATGGTTTATATCACAATTAAACCAGGTAGGTGGCGCTGCAATCGAGTTCTTCTGTACACATGTATTTATCACTGAACTCCTCCTAAACGGCTTAACCGATTTTTTTTTGATGAATGTGTTTGAGTGGGGTCCCTAGATGATTTAGATTCTCAATTGGACCGGTAGGTGGCACTTCAATCGATATATTTTTATAGATATATAATTCTTCTGTACGTATGTTTATCATTGAACTCTTAAATGGTTAGACCGATTTTGATGAAATTATTTGTGTGTGTTTGACAAAACATGGAGAATGTTTTTAAGTCATCCTCTTTGTCGTAAGTCGCCACCAGATGGTGCTGTAGTATATAAACTTCTATACTGTTTAACCAATCGCTATTAAAATTGATAACAAAACGTATTCCATTATGGAAAATAGGTTCGCCCTATCCACTTTATTGTGACTTGCCAACAGAAGGCGCTGCAGTATTTCCTCTTATATACCCTTCCATGAAAATTAGTATGCTCATATATTGGAACTCGGAGAATATATTCGCAATATGTAATTTTCTACATTGCATTTTTTTTTTTTATAACAATTTGACGGATTCTACTAGCATATATATTTATTGGTTTTAGGTTTTGATGAAAGATTAAATATGAAACAATATCCTGCTCTAATTTAATAAAAACGTTAATCATTTAAATGTTCAATTTTCATTCAAATCATTCAATTTTTTCTAATAAATTGCTAAAAATAAGATAGGAACTTTTGTCAATAACTCATTAGTGTAGTTTCAAATGATCGATACATGTTTTTATTTATTTATTACCCTAACAACCAAAATCAACATTTAGATAAATTGAGATAAAGCATCATTAGCGAGCATAAATCTCAATGTTACAAATCCAGAATCAATCTTGTTGGCCATCCAGTTATTAGCTAGTGATCGGTTTCATGAGCTGATTATGTATTTTGTGGTATTACCAAAATAACATAACATTATAAATTTAGAATTGCACTTAAAGAAGAAATTGTGGCTTCTAGAAAGTTCAAACCCATTCGGATCAATATTGTTAACAAGCAATTTTAGACATGAATATCAAAAATCGATAAGTGTAAACCAATACATTTACTCTCGGTTGCTATAAATATCCAACCAATGTATTGAATCCATGCGTTTAATCTTTATATACTTATTATATTACATCATTTATTTTTCATTACGTTGCTTATATATAAATGAATTAAATATAGGAATATTTTTGTGATGCAAGTACTTCACTTCACTAGTTTGTGCATCAGTGATTTATCATTGTAACTGTAATGCAATATAAAAAAAATCGATAGTCGATAGTTCTTATAAAAGATGACTTTTTTTCGCATCTATGCGAAATAATCATTAAATACGTTTTTCTTATTTTAATATTAAATGGATTTTATAGATTGATCATTTATTGAAAATACATAACCGAGGCGAAATTTAGTTAAATAACTATTTTTTAACTTTGTGCCATTTAAAATCGTTGAGGCTTAAATTGAACATTTGCTTTAATCAGTATTGTGTACAATTATTATAAATTTAAAATATTAAATATAAAATAATTATGAGGAAATTAGATTTATTATAAATAGTAAGATTTGCGGGAAAAATATTATTTTAAAAATAAAAGAAATTCGTGGAAAACTTCGTTATTTTTATTCATTAAATATTCATAAAATATTTATGTTCTTTATTGTTGGATACTTTTTGTTCGGTGCTATTTGATAGCCTCATGATCCTTAGCACTGATCTTATATTAAAATGTCACTAACCCGTATGTAATTTTTATAGAATTTAGTAGGCTTTCTATTTTCTCGAATAGTGAAATGTTTAATTTTTACACCAGGGTTACTTAAAAACTGTAATATTTAGTGGTTCATTTTTTTCTATATATTTATTATTATGTTTATCGGTATGAAGCAATAAAATCGCGAAAAAGTTTATTATTTTTCAATTCCTACTATTAGTTCACACTCTCCCTATATATATCTTGATCAAATTTTCAATCGTTCATAAAATACTTTTTTATTCATCCACTCACGTTCAAATGCATTTTTTTAACTTGTACTGGATGACAATTATGTTAATAGAGGTTTTCAAATATTAATTTCTTAATTAAATTTAATTAATTAATTTTACCATTTTTTTTAGATTTAAGTTGCATGTATCTAATAATAGATGGCGCCAGATGTAAGAAGAAAATTTCAACTCTTTCTGCAATATAGTGAAAAAAAAAATAGGAATTGACTTTAATTTTTTTTTTTTATATTACTTGTTTTATTAAATATTTGTTCTCTATTGTTAAATACTTTTCGCCTGGTGCGATCTGGTGGTCTCATGATGCTTAGCACTGATCACTGGCATTAAAATGTCACCTAACTCATATGTGGTTTTGAGTAGGCTTTCTATTTTCTCGAATAATGAAATGGTGAGTTTAATATACGCCAGCAAAACTTAAAAGCTATAACATTTAGAAGTTGATTTTTTTTTCTGTATACTTATTATTATTTTTTATCTCGTATGCAGCAAGAAAATCGTGAAAAGCCTTATTATTTTAATAAATTAAAATTTATTATTTAATATATTAAAATAATAAGGATTTTAATATAATAAGGAATAAAGAATACATAATTATGTATTCTTTATTCTTGGATATATTTGGCCTGATGCCATTTGGTGCCTCATGTTACTCAGCACTGATCATCGATGGAATTAAAATGTCATCAACCACATGTGTGATTCTTATAGGATTCAGTAGGCATTCCATTTTCTCGAATAGTGAATTGTTGAGTTTATACTCCAGGGTAACTTAAAAACAGTAATATTTAGAGGTTCATTTTTTTTTTTTATGTATATTTGTTATTATTATTATACGGTCTGCAGCAATAAAATCGTGAAAAACTTTATAATTTATTTTTATTAAATATCAAATTAAATATTTATGTCTTCCTTATTGTTGAATACTTTTGAACTTGTATCATCTGGTGATCTTATATTATTTAGCAATGATCACCTATGGTATTAAAATGTCCTCTATCTCATGTCATTTTTTATAGGATTTAATAGGTTTTCTATTTTCTCAGAATAGTGAAATGGTAAGCTTAATATACTCCAGAATAACTTAAAAACTGTAACATTTAGAAGTTCATTTTTTCCTGTATATTTATTTTTATCTGGTATGCAGATAGAAAATCCTGAAAACTTTATTATTGTTTTCCATTAAATATTTATGTTCTTTATTGTTGAATACTTTTCGCCTGGTGCTGTCTGATGGCCTCATGTTGATTAGCACTGCCTATGATCCCCTATGGTATTAAAATATCACCTATCTCATGTGTTTTTATAGGATTCAGTAGGCTTTCTAAGTTCTCGAATAATGAAATGATAATTTTCTTATTATTATGTTAGCATATTTCTTTGTTTTTTTCTTTCTGGTGGCATCTTGTTGATTAGCTTTGTCTACGATCACCGATGGCCTTAAAATGTCACCAAACCAATATTTGATTTTTAAGGGATTCAGTTAGCTTTCAATTTTCTCGAATAATGAAATGTTGATTTTATTATTATATGAGCATACTTCTTTTTTTTGTACCTTTGCAGATTTTTCTGATGATTTTTCTTAACTTAACTAAAGTATAAAAAAATATATTAATTTCACTGAAGTCGGCCAACACTTGTCATATCTGTTAGTATTTTATAAATGATTACCGAAAGTATATCATTTTAGAAAATTACTCTTCTTTTGAATCTATTTCTAAAGTACTGAAAAATGACAATTATGTGTATATTCTATCTAACTTAACAATGACTAATATCAACACTTCACCTTAAATTTAATAGAACAGAAATTTATTCCAGGTATAACTCCTCTTTGCCTGACCTCAAAATTTTCGTAACGAGGTATTCATTTCAAGTGTGTTTGTGTAATTATCAAGTTCTTGGCTGCGGAATGATAAGTATTCTTGAGGAGATCTACTGACCTCATATAACCCTTGCTCTACGTGCAGATCCGTTTCAAGACAGTAGAGGATGTAGTCTACGAAATAGTTTAAAGGAATCCCCGATTGTGTAATTAGTAAGGGTATCTACAGAATGAACTTCAAATTAAATTTAAAGCCTTCAGCATAACATCTCAGACTTCATATTTAGTCGACCACAAAGCAAATTGATATGGAAAGAGGCTGGCCTTAACTTAAGGTTATTACAATTAGAATGGTAGGTCATAAGTTACGGATTACGAAAATGTGAAATATTATGGGGGAAAGTTGGACAACAATCTCTAATGATTCTTCTAATATAGTATTTCATGGGAAAGGGCTGTTGAATTAAGAACCAGAAGGTTACGATTAAAAATGTCCTGTAGATTATTTTAGAAAATAGATGCAGATAATTCATTCTAATTATTTCCCTATTATCCTTATCACATTTCTGTTTAACATATTAAATAAATATGTCAAACACGAAATATCATACTTTTTCCATTGTATAATTTAATTTTCGTAGTGAATTTTGTCCACGGAAAAGGTACAATTCCATATTGATAGGTACATACAAAAAATGTTACTGTCATTTGCAAAGGCCTAAAACTATGACTTAAGGTTTTTCGCCATTAAAACGGTTCAACAATATACATGGGGGCCTGAATGGCCGAGTGGCAAGCGCTCTGGCGCTCGGTACCACAAGTTTCGGTTCGAGTCCCGACGGTGCCATGGATGTTTGTAGTGGTTCGGAATCCACTTTAAACCGTAGGTCCCGGTCTAATATGATCGTAGAGCGTTGCGGGGGCATTGTTACTCCGCGTCTGTGGCTTATCTTCAAGTTACGCGCGCCCCCTGGGTAATGCAAAGTGAGTAACGTCTGTGCAGCGCTTGCCTTAAGGCATCCAATACCAAGCTGTCTAAGTGTTTGCCAGATGCATTAGAACAAAAAAAACATTATACATGTTTGACATTATTCTATTTCATCATTATCAAAGTTATCAATATTCAGGGTTTATTATAGTATGTTATATTGTACCCACTGTGTAATAATCCCTCCCCCACCTTAAAATTGCTAAATTAAAAAAAATAGTACTTTAATTACTAAATGACAAGAATGCACTTTATTTTATTTAATTATAAATATTTATTGCACACAAAAAATATACATGGTAAAAAATTTTTAAACTGAATTTTACAAAAATTAACAAAAGTATTTAATAAGTTTAATATTCAAGTGCAATAAACACTAATTAATATTCGAATATTTCTACATGTACAACAAAGCTGATGATTTTGTTTTAGCTAATAAAAATAATTTTATTTTTATATTCTTACAGTAAATTTTCTAAAGAAATCGCGAGTACTTACATGTGACGTCTTTCTAAAAAAAAATTTTAATCAGAGATTTTTCTGCAGTTGTAGAAAAAGTAGTTAGTGTAATGATCGTGTTGTATTTTGTACAAAAATTACTAGAAGTTCTTAATTTTGTTTATTTTCAGTAGCAGTAAGGCCACCTCATGACAACGTAATAAAAAAATATTGAAATTGTGACAAAAAATTACTTGTTTCAATGAATTTTAAACAAATAACAACAATTAATTTACAAAAATAATGTAACTTACGACTAAAAAGGACAAATTTCAAACATTAGGCGGTGGCTGGACTGGAAATTGGCTAGTGCTCTGGCCTTTGATACCATAGACTTCAGGTTAGAATCCTGGCTTTGGCATGGATGTTTGTTAGCAGTTCCGAATACACGATAAACTGTGGTCCCGGTCTAATTAGCCTAAAGTGTGCACAAAATAACAGAACGACAAACCAAATCTAACAATAGGCAATTGGGAGATTAAATGACTGATGAAATTCTTAATTTCGAACGCTATTTAATCAATTTGATGAAATAATATAAACTTTGTAGCTAAAATAATAAGATTTTATAAAAAAAATTATTATTAGTGCTGTAAAAGTTACTTTTTTGTTTGATAAATAATAAACTTGATAATATTATTGCCATGTATATAAGTTGCATATGTACTTGTTAATTTTGTTGCAAGATTAACTAGTGGTAAATTTATTCTTTTAGCTTTGTTGCACATTCATGCATCGTTCAATTCATACATTTCTTGTATTCAATGAAATTAAATTTAATTCAATGCTAATATTAGTTTTCAGCTTTCAAAAGTTAAAATAAATATTTTTTTTTTTTAATTAAAAAAATAACAGTAATAATAATTCGTAAAACCGATCAACAGTGAAGAGATAGAAAAATAACCCTGCACTTGCGATACCTAATTGTAAATGAGGTTGCCATAGTCGTGTGAAATATTTATCAACATCGTACTATATTTTTATAAGCATCACTGGTTTTGGCTACTTGGCGAAATGGGATGAATTAAATTATGACGCAATCCAAATAACACTTATAAAAATCTTAAAAGTTTAAAACTTTTATCCACTTTCTAAATTATTTATACACAACTTTTGATAAGAAGGAAACTTTTTTTTTTTAACAACCATGATTTGAGTTTCAAGATTTAATTTCTTGATTTAAAAAGATATTCTGAAAACTAGCATATACTCACAGATAAGAGCATGGCGAAAAAAAAAAAAAAAAAAATGAAAAATTCGATCTGCAGTCTCGAGCCCGGTTAACGCACTTCATCTATGCATCTCTTATGCATTTTAGACAAAACAATTTTCATGTTTTTGATTCGTATTTTCCAGACTTTACATTTTCTATTATGATGAAATATATGTCTTCATATCTATAATTAAAAACAATACATTGTTTTCACAAAATGTTTTATTAATTAAAGCAAAAATAAACTGAATGCTTTAACTGAAATTAAAATAAAATAATAGCTACAAAAATATTAACAAACGACTTTGTAACAAAAAAAAAAAATAGATGTGTAGCTCCTAAGAAAAGTATTTAAACTTAATTAAATGAAAAATCCATTACATTAATAAGAATGAAATAATGAGGCAAATTTTATTAAGAAAAAAATTTTCTGATATCATGTACAAAATTCCATGAGCAAATTATTCTTACGAATATTAATAATTAAAATAAATTTTAGAATAGAATAGTAATAATCATAAATCATTTTAGAATAATTTATAATATTAATAATCAATAAATTTTAGAATAATTTTTAGAATACTAATAATCATTAAAACGTAGAATAAGTTTTAATACGAAAACAGTAAATTATAATCAGTAAATTTTTAGAACATTTTTTAATACTATTAATCAGTAAATTTATTATTTTTGAATACTAATAATCAGTAAATTTTAGAATAATTATTAAAATACTAATAAACAACATTTTAAAATATTAACAATTAGAATTTTTATTAACAATTAGACTAATTTTTAAAGTACTGATAAATAGAATATTTTTGGAATGCAGATGATGAATAATTTTTGGAATAACTAGAATAAATTTTAAATATTTATTATTAGAACAATTTTTAATCATTAGAATATTTTTAAAATAAAATAGATTAATTTTAGGTAACTAATAATTGGAATAACTTTTAGATAACTAATAATTGAATAACTTTTTGGAATAATTGGATAATTTTTAGAATACTTATCAATAGAATTACAAAAATGATATTAAAAGTTCCTAAATGTTCTTTTTTAAAAAACAAGACAATTATAGCGCGAGCCACATTAGTTAGTATAATATATTCAATATGCAAAGTTAATTAATACAGAGTTCTTTCGACCGTGAACTCTTCAGAAAAATCCTTCATTTAACCTCTGGTACAGCGAATATTGACACCTCTTTTCCAAGTAGAAGTGTTTCTATTGTTTAGTGTCTCGAGATCCTGATACAGCCACTAATAACAAAAATTAACGAATCCTTGCCAGTGAAAACTTTTAAGAAAATGGTAGGCAGTGCCTAGCCTAGCTTTTGTCTCTTTTCAAACTAATTACCAGAGCTCTTGGAGGGTAAGTCCTTAAAGTCTTAAAAGTTCCTCTAATGAGTAAGAACTGAACTCGAAGCACACGAATGACTTTGAATAAAGTAAAAGTTAACAACAGGGATGCACCAACAAGAGCTCTCTTAAATAATTTTGCTGACTGTGATTGTTTATTGGAACACTGCTTTGCAGAGTTTGTTTAGAGGGGCAACACAAGAAACTGGGGGAAAATAAATTTTGTTGGGGATGGGAGTTATTTTGTTTGTAAATAGGTTGGAAGGTATTTGTTTAGTCAAGGTTGTTTGAGGATGTAAATCGGCTTTTGTTCAAGATTCAGACTTGCTGGGGTAATGAAGGTTTGGGTGAGTTTATTTTTGGAAAATGGGGATATCTGATTAAATAAAAAACATTGCAGTAATTCTTTTTGCTTTGAAATTATTAAATAAAAAGAATATAAATATATAAAATTGCATAATTAGACTTATTATTATGAAAATCATGCAAAAGATTTTAATCGAACAAATATTTGATGAGATTATATAAATCACCTTTTAAAAATTAAGACTCATCGTTATATTTTATTTTTATTTTATGTTTTCCGAGACAATTTTCTTTATATTAGAATATTATCGTTTCATCATTTCATTTTGGATATTTTATTTATTTTTCGATTAGAAAATTTCTGTTATAAAGTTGATTATGAATAAAACATTTCAATTAAACATTTTTAATTATGTTAAATTGTAGAGCTCTTTTGTAAAAAAAAATTCGTTGATAAATTGTAAAAAATTTGTTTCATGTTTGATTAATAAACTTTTTAATGAATCATCATTATAATTTAAATATTTTATTTCATGCTTCCTTAGAGAATTTTAAAAAAATAGGGCTGATGGCCAAAATATTTAAACATTTTTTTTCATGTTTGCTTAAGAAATATTTTTTTATGAATAATCACTATAATTTAAATATTTTATTTCCTGCCTTTTAGAGAACTTTAAAAGAATAAGGCTGATAGCTAATATATTTTAAACATTTTATTTTCATGTTTGTTTATAATTAGTCTATAAAAAATTGGCTTTGATCATCAGTATATTGAAATATTTTAATTCCTATTTATTTAAAAAGTTTACTTAATACAAAAATAATAAAATAAGCCGTATATGTATAAATACAACATGTTATTTCATGTCTGCTTAAAAAGCCTTATTTTTAACAATAGTATTTATCTTAAATGTATTTTAAATACTTTTATTTCACATTTGCATGGAAATTTCTTATATAACAAAATGTATTCTAAATAATTTATTTCATATTTATAGTTTGATTTTTGCAAAGATAAGAAAACTGTAACAAAAATTATAGAAATTAACATAAACTTTTCATAAACAAAAAAAATTTATGATAGTTAGCACGTTATGTCTTCGAATTAAGAAAATTCAAAAAATATGCAAGTAAACTGAACCAACACTTCCTGTGTCTACGCATTGAAGAGGTACAGAAACACACTGGCAACAATTGTCTTTCATTGACCTTCATAAGGAGCATGGCGAGAGAGAATCCTCCGGGATATTCTTTGGAAATAATTCGTTTCGAATTCCAGACGGTCTAATGTAGATTATGATACGGGTAATATAATTTCGCTATGCATCTGTATCTTTGTGCAAATGGGATGCAGAATTACATTACTCGCATTGCATTTGAAAGCAATTAAATTTGCATTTTAAAACAATATAGTAAAATAATAGAATATAGTCCAGAATATGAATAAAGCTATAGATTTTAATAACATCTACATTTTAAAAAAATTACCTTTATTTCTACTAATTCCTTTTCAAAAACTACCAGTCTTTTTCAAATATTTAACTATTTATCATTAATATTTAATCATAAAATTTTAATTATTATCATAAATATTTAATTATTGATCAAAATATAAGCATGGAATAATATTAAATGTTGAAATGATGAACTTTAATTTCAAACTTTTTACTGTATTATTAGGGACGTCGGGGGTGCCAATCACCTACTCGGGTGCCATGACTGTTCTCGTTAAACGACTGACCACTTGTCGACTTAAAAACATGCGAGATTTATAGAAACTGCATAGTAAAGACAGATAGGCTGTTGAACACCGGGAAAATTCATTGCTCTTCAGTGGATTGCAAGCCATTGTGGGATATATGGAAATGAGCAGGCTGTTATGTTAGCTAAGAATGGATCATAAATGATGCAACCTATTATCCCAATTTGCCTTTGCGTCACATAGGCGATATATATCTTCTCTATTAAATCCAACCGTTTAAACCTAGAGAGAGAAGGCTTCTGAGAAAAAGTGGAATTCTCTCAAGAATATAAAATGGTGTAACTCAAGTGGAATAACTCAACAAGCATCTCCAGTTCCTTGCCTAGAGCTGTCGATGTGGTATGCTTTAAACCTGTCTGGGGCCATGACCACTTACAGAGTCATCTGTATAGAATAAGGCTGGGTGCTACAGATATCTACCACCTTTTCGACTATGGCGTGCCCATGACTGGAGAGCACCTTATCATATGCCCTACTGTTCTTAACCGTATCCCTTTTCGTGTTACTGTCAATGCCTTTAGTGATGGTTTGTCGTTCTTTACTGTATTGGGCAGCTCGTTGACTAATGACCGAAAGGTCGGAGACGGGGCATAGGATAAAAAGAACTATTATAGTTCTTTTTTTTTCTTCTTTGTTTTATTTTTCAGGCTAAACATTTTTCTTACATTTTATAATGATGCTTATATGCTTGATTTAACTGCTGAGTTAAACTGTGTTTTTCTTTAAATTCTTTCAAAAAATTAAAAGGTTTTTGGCGTCACATATGTTACTAAATTTTTAACTCAAATTTTACGTTTCAACTATAAATATTATGCAAACATGTAATTTAAATATAGAGCGTTAGAAGATTATTTATTATTTTAGCGATATTTATTATTTTTTTTGCAGAAAACGATTGCAGAAAACTGAACGGGTAATTTGACAAACAGCAAATAATTATTTTCTTTTAAAATTAAATGCGATTAAACTTCTATGCTAGAAGTTGCTGTTGTTTAACAGTAATTGATAATTAAAATAATAATTTGAAATACAAATTTTGAAATTGTGATGAAATGAGCATTTCAATTGATTTAAAGGAAAATGTAAATAATGCTAAAAGCTGATCTTGGCAATTAAATTAATTGCGAAAAATCATTATAATATATTAAGAAAAAAGTCATTTTATATTGAAAATCGTTAAACTAAACCGTTTGAAATTAAAATTCTACAATTTCAACATCTACTGACTCAGTAATAATCATTTTGGAATTATTATTTTTAATTAATTTAAGTGTATAATTATAATTTGATGTCATTCCCATATTTTCGTTTCTAGAATCAAAAGTCACAACTGCTAAGATTTCTGTTGAAAGTTGAAAATAGTTCAATGTGAAATCAAAGAATAGTTAGAACTAAAGATTAATGCAAGGAAATAATTATGATGTGTAAAAAGAAAGAAAAACATTGGTTTCCCTTTCAAAACTCTCTAAACTAAAAACGAATCCGAATTTAAAACGTTTAAAAAGTTAGAACAAAAATTTTTAATAAAAGGAAATAATTATGAAGTATAAAAAGAAGGAAAAAAAATGTTGGTTTCTTTTTCAAAACTTTTGAATAAAAACAGAACCCGCGTTTGTAAGACTTTAATTCCCAATTACAACATTTAGAGTTCTCTGTAACTTCTAAACCGGCAGCTGAAAGTCTTTTCTTTACCTCGTATAAAAATTTTATATTATTTATTCCTTTTTATCCTAATGCCATTCAAAATAACTTCTTCAATGTGAGACATGGAACCTTCTGTTTTTAAAACAATGTATAATTTACCAGCAACGATTCCTAACTTGAATCCACCTGCTTATTGGCTGTAGACATTACCACTGGACCATTATGGAATTACTATCATAATATAAACAAAAATATCAGATTATATTAATATTAATGAAATAACAATGATTACTTATTTTTGGTCTTGTTTTTCTAATTAATTTAATTATGTAATTCTAAATCAAGAATCATAACTGGTTAATTGGATTTTACTGAAAAGTAAAAAAAAAAAATGTTAAAATCATATAAAAAAAAAAATTAGAATAAAAATGTTTAACAAAAGAAAATAATTATGAAATAGAAAAAAAGCTTTTTGGTTTCTCTTTCAAAACTTTTTGAACTAAAACAGAATCCGCATTTTAAGACTTTAATTCCCAATTACAACATTTAGAGTTCTATGTAACTTCCAAACCGGCAGCTGAAATTCTTTTCTTTTGTCTGGCCCAAAGCTTTAATTTGATCTATTCCTTTTTATCACAGTGCCTTCAAAAGAACATTT
Organism: Caerostris extrusa; assembly: GCA_021605095.1. Taxonomy (NCBI): domain Eukaryota; kingdom Metazoa; phylum Arthropoda; class Arachnida; order Araneae; family Araneidae; genus Caerostris; species Caerostris extrusa. The sequence goes on from BPLR01004748.1 coordinate 17,488, forward strand.
TTTCCGACGGAAGACATGCTAAAAAATATCCTACCCATTAACTAGATTTTATTACTATTTCCGTATTCAGAGATACTGCTCTATAGCTATTTGTCTTACTTTCTAACTCGAAGACTTACAAAAATTATGGACATTTTTTTCCTCCTTTTTCGTTAATTTCTCAAATATGTTCTTTTACTTAAGATTATTCGGGAGATTTTTTTTTCCCTTACATTTTCTAGCTGGATTACTTAACACTGCACATTTTTTCACCTATTCTTAATTATTGTGAAGATTTTTTCAGGAGCTCTTATATCTTCTTTTTTTTTTATAATCTTTCTTACCATTTTTTTATGCTGAGTATAAATTATTTCTTTTGTCTATGTAATTTTTCATGGGTTTGGGGTCCTATCTCTTTTTCATTATCGTATTAATTCGACTGTGCACAGAGGCATTTGCTTTGTTAATAAAACAGATTTTTGTAGTTTTTAATGCATTTTTTTGAAGAGCGTCATTTTCCTAATTTTTTTTTTTTTTTTAATTCTCCGTGAGTAAATTTTATTAGCACTTTCTATTTTACCGGTTAATTACTGGAAATTTCATCTTTTATTTTTTTTTTTTTCCCCTTCCCTCGGTTATTTTTTTTAGGCAACAAAGATTGGAAGATGCGAAAATAAATTAACGTCCAGAAATGGGGGGGGAAAATAAAGTTGCGACGGGAAAATTTCGATGAGTACGTTAAAGTGCATTTTGTTAATGTGTACATAAGGATTATATGACGTGATGCAGGATCAAGTTGGCTTTAATGTTTAATCTTAAAGAAAACTAAACTCTAAACATGATTTTGATGAAGAAAAATCTTGTTACATTATTTGGAGAGTTTCAGTTTTTTTCTGTATTAAGATTATCAATGCTTTGTTACGTCATACATATTAAATCAACATTTTTTTAGATTAATTTTTAGTATAGTATTTTTAGAAGTAAATCAAGTAATGTAAGTTTTATAATAATTTAAGTTTATGGATGTCTTATGTAGTGTAAGTTTTAAAATATGTAAGTTTATGCAAGTCTTAAGTGTAAGTTTTATATATAATGTAAGTTTTATTGTAAAGTATGTTTATGGAAGTCTTATGTAATGTAAGCTTATGCAAGTATTAAGTAATGTAAATTTATAGTTGATATTATGTTTTCATTATTATTATCTGCCTCTGCAAAAGGCTGGTGGACAATGGGTTGGATTTCTCAATTAAGAGAGTTGATTTAAAAATTTAGTGATCGAAGTCGAACAGAAAACGTTACTGTTTATGCTGATTTTAAGCATAACAATCAGTAGGACAGAATGTATTTATGTTGAGTTCCAGGAGGAAAATCAGAACTCTTTAGATGTCTGGCACAGAGTGTTAGTTCCAATTGTGATTGCGGTGCATTAGGTTCTATTTGTACATCCTAGATAAAGATGAATCTGCTACATATTTGAATTTCAAATAGCGAAGGAACTCAGTTCAATATGGACAGTATTTGAATACAATTATGTTTTAAATTGTGTAATATTTACTTTGGGTAATAATAGCAGTGTAAATAAATAATTAATTTATTCTCGACTCCAGCAAGCCCGACTCGTAATCCAGTGATAACATGAGCCATTTGTGTGAAGGGATTAACTTCAAATACATTGGTGGCCTCTATTGAAGTTACTATTTTCAGAAACATGAACACGTGATAGCAATTTCGATATAGTATGCATCGATAACGTTGATGCATGATGGAGTTTTTACAGACCTTCTCCATACTCCACGTAAATGAGGCTCAGTTACTACTAAAAGTGTTCCAGGAAGGCATTTTCCTACTTTTATACTACGGTGGGTTGTTCGTCACACATAAGTGTTCGTGAACCACTATGTGTTAAAAATATTAATTTTTTGGTATTAATGATATTTAATATCAGTTTAAATAAATAATTAAAGTAAACTCGACTCCAACAAGCATTAGTCGGGATCCAGTGGTAATATAAGTTATTGGCGTGGAGGGATTAAGTTCAAATACTTTGATGACCACTATTGAAATCACTATTTTCAAAAATATTAACATGCAATGGCGATTTCGATAACGTATGCAACGACAGTCAAAGGCGTTGGTGGACTTTGACAGGTTTTCTCTCATACATCACGTATATGAGGCTCAATTACTCCGAAAAGTTTTTCAGGAAGGCAATGTCCTACTTATATACTACTGTGGGCTATTCGTAGCCCATACATAAATGAAATATGACGCCCACTAACGTTCAACAACAACAACAAAATAATTAAAAAGGTATCATTTAGCATTATCTTCCTTGTAATATATTGATAAGAAGGCTCTCCTTGGTATTGCTTTTCATTTTAACAATCGTATAACCATTAAATTTTTACATTTTGGTATCTTTTAAATCTTTGTTAGCTCATCTAATGATACCTTTGAATTGTTAATTTATATTACGTTAATTAAATTTAATTAAATAATTTTAGTTTTTTTTAGACTTAAGTTGCATGTACCAATTAGAAATGAAAATTATTTATGTGCAATATATAGTGAGAAAAAAAAAGAAGGAATTGACTTTAAAAATTTTTTTTATATTACATTTTTTATTCAATGATATAATCAAATTAAAATATTATTATTTAATTAATCTATAATTATTATTATTAAATCAAATTAAAATATTATTTTTATTCAATAATATAATCAATTAAATATTAAACTATTAATAAATCTATTTCAAAGAATGTTTTTAGCAAATTGCCTACAATATATTTACATCTTACAATTGTTTTTTTTGTTTTATAACCAATGAATACATTAAAATTTCAACTATATAAATTATTTAAATTTTTCAGTTGGGGGTTTATAAAATGATTATATTTTTTGTGGAAGTGACTTAATAAAGTGAGGAAAATTATCAAAATGGCAATGTGAAATCCATGAAAATTCCATACAACCATACATTTACCAGTAAATTTTATTGTAATGTTTTCAAAACTTATTTTATCATTCATAAAATACATGAAAGCTTTTGTATTATAACACTGTCATAAAAAGTCTTTTACTAAAAGTTTATTGTTATTTTCTGAATATTTATGTAAGCAGTTTTTTGAATATTTATGTAAATAAGCAGACCTTTTATCCATATTTCTTTTTAAAAAATCAAAATTTTCTTAGATATTTGAAGATTTACATTCATCATTCAAAAAAGGATTTTTTTTTTATTGAAAAATTGTTATTTGAAATACATTGAAGCCTTCTTCTTCCAATTAGAATAAAAAGTAAGAACCTTTTGTTCAAAATAACTTAAAATATAATAATAAAATATGTACACACTGTTCTTGAAAATATAAAGGAAATGTAAAATGATTTATATTTACAAAACAAGTACATTTAGGAAAAAATTGTAATGACTTTCTTCGCTTTAAAAGCAAAAAAAAAAAAAAAATTCTATATTTTGAGCCTGCCCTTTTGAATTTATATTGGCTTCTTTAAATTGAAGCAGTGCTTTGAAAACTTTACCGTTTTTTGCTTTAAATGTTTTTCAACTAGAAAAATACTAAATCTCTAAAAGATGTTTAATTTGAATGCAAAATTGAATTAAATAAAAGTTTCAAGCAGAATGCCTCTATGTAAAGACGTAGGATTTCAATTCCATTTAAGAATTTACATTTCAAAGTTCTCAGAAAGTTTACTTTGTAAATGTCTCGGTATTTGCATTTGGTTTAATCAAAAAAATAAATCTACATCGACAAAATTCAATTTATATATCTTTCCATTTCCTTGTAAAACCTATGAGATTAATTTATTAAAATTTTAAGATATTATTAGCAAAGTCTGTCAAATTTTCATTGATGTAAAATAGAGTTTATTAAATTAACTTAATAAAAATAAATAAGATATTACACCAAATCTTAATGAATGAATGTATTTATATGTTAAATATAAGAAAACATCATTTTCAAAATAATATTTTTCATATAATTATCAAAATGCATCCTTTCCAAAATAATATCTTGTACCTCCAATATTCAGTTAAGATATACAAACCAATCAGATTCACTGTAATAAAAAGCACTCCATCATACTTCTATAACAATAAAATATTATTTCTTTTTTATTTCACCAACTAAAACAATTTTGTCTTGTTTTTTGCCGTTTTTAGAACCTATAAAATACTATACAAAAGCTATTATGGACCACGCCACGTATAGCTCCACTTCCATTAATACTGCGAAATAATTCCCCAATCATTGTAAACGGTTGTCTAAATGTCTTTCATTGGCAATTATATGTGGTAAACCTATCGGAATAAGTGTTGTGGACACTGTTTGGGGATAATAGAAGCCGTCGAATAGTGGGGTTGGGAAGCCACATCGATTAGTGGACAAACTATTATCGATAAAAAGTTAACTAATTTGTCAGACAGCTATCCCGCGGCACAGGATTTAACTGTAACCTATCAGACAGTTGGATCGCTTGGCTTAAGACTTACCTTCATGCGGGAAATTGTTAATTTTTAGGTAAGTCATGTAGCAAGTAGCTTTACAGGTATAACTTGATCAATTCAAATCAGTGGAGTTATTTTTATAACTGTGTTAAATGTCATTATTTTAAGGTTTTATAAATCGATTTAGAAATTATATCTGTATTTGTGTAAAATTATCTTGGTACTTCTTTTTTAATCAATTTAAATCAGTGGAGTTGTTTTTGTAGGAATGTTAAATGTCATTATTTGAGGTTTTTAAATCGATTTAGAAGTTATGCTTTTATTTGTGTAAAATTTTCTTTACTTTAAAAGCACTTTTTAATTATTTACCTTAGTGCCTATGGTTTTTTTTTTTTATCTTAGTACATTTTTTTAAACCTATTTAAATCATGCTTATTTGGTACATTTTTAATCAATTTAAATAGTGGAATTGTCATTGTTAAATGCCATTATTTTATATTTTATAAATCAATTTAGCAGTTATGCCTTTATTTGTGTAAAATTATCTTTAGTTTAAAAGCACTTTTTAATAATTTATCTTTAGTGACCATGGGCTTTTTTATCTTGGTACTTTTTTAAAATCAATTTAAATCAGTGGAGTTGTTCTTGTAACAATGTCAAAAGTCATTATTTTAAGTTTTATAAACCGATTTAGAAGTTATTCTTGTATTTGTGTAAAATTTTCTTTAGTTTTAGTTTCTTTAGTTTTTCTTTACTTTTATTATTTTCATCGCCTTTTTATTTAAAAATATTATATTCCTATTTGCTTTTAGACGCAGATGATTTTTTACTGTTTCTTCTTATTTAAATACAGGAATTTAATTGATTCTGTGCGTATAGAATCAAGTATTGTCGGATGATAACGAAATAGATATCTCTTTATTTTTTAACTTTGGGAGGCTTTTTCTAAAAAAGAGGTAAATGCAGATATATTGGAAGGAAGACAAGCAATTCAAAATTTATGAAAAATTACGGTAGAACTACTTTTCAAACATAATTATAAAAATTCAAAAAGTATCAAGTATAATTAGTTGTTGATAAAAAAATTCAAAATTTCACATCTAAAAATATTAAAAATTACTGTTTGCCTGCAATTATTGTGGGATATTTTTTTATGCGATTTATGAAAAATTTCCTATTGAAAAACAAATGAATAAAAAGGAAGCAACTCTAATGATAACTATAAGAGTACATTCAACTTAAAATATTATAATATATTCGAACATAGTTTTCTTTTACTGGATATATTCGAACAAAGTTTCTTTTCTTGTCAGTCGATAATCTTGAGAAAATACATGAGTGGAACTATTTTTTTTTTTTTTGTTGTTGAACACCGGATATTCTCATGTACGCATTATGTCTATCTCAAACTGACTGGTTATTGGTTGATGAGCGGAGTATATTGCCTTCCGGGAGAAGTTTTGGCAACTACCCTTCATTTGCGTATCACATGTGAGAAAACCCGGAAAACTCACACCAGGTAATCTGAATAACATTTCAAGCTGCTGAACATCACAAATGCCATTGAGTCTCTTCGTTTTTGAAGCAGTGTCTACAAGAATAACACCAGCGGCAAATAAGATACATATAATATTTTCCAAAATAATAACATACCTAGATCTTTGTTTTCTAAAGAAAATTTACGAATCATAATATTAAATTTGGCTACAAATATGAAACTATTAAATAAGGAAAGATATTTGAAACTATGCAATTAAATTCACAAAAAGGGAAAATAAAAATAAAAATGGGAAAATGATATTTAGCGAGATAATGATAACGTCATTACGGATAAATTATACAAAAAAAGTATCTCTTTTCAAAGACAAAAAGAGTCGATATTTGGACACAAAATAAAACTAATTTACATCTAAATGGACTCAAGTAACTGACTTCATTGCCTATTTGGAAATCTCCAGTATAAAAGCGCTATTATGTAGCACACGAGGCTCTTTCAAAAACAACCTAATGACCGGTAAATCCATTCGTTTGATGCGACTAATATCTTCTACTCTAATTTCCTGAAACTACGCTGTTCGAACTCACTGCTTTTGCTTAATGAGCTCAAATCCCACGTGGGCTTCCCACCATAGCCGTCAGGTAATAATGGGCAAACAAACAAAATAAAAGAGCTAAAAAGGTTCGTGTTTTTCCGGGTAACCTGAGTACTCCTTAATAGCCGGCAGGTGACCTCAAGAGCTTGATAGGTCCCAGTGCTCAGACTGCTGGACATCACTAACAAGGTGGAAAATGCGAAATGCCCCCGCCGTCCGAGTGGCCAGTAGTTGGACTTAAAAGAGGACTTAGAAATGTTTCCAAAGTCTCTTAATAGCATACGCGTCCCTCCATTAGGGACATCGGGGTAAGGGAGGAGAGATAGTTAGGGGTTTGAGCAAAAATTGTGGAAAATCTCAGCATTGCTTTGAGTAAATATTGTTTGATAATTTATTACATATTTCTTAAAAATGAGAGAAGCAGAAAACAAATACATGTAAAAATATATATTTAATTCCCATTTTTTTTTTTTTTTTTATCTCCCTTTTAAATTCATTTTACAACAAATCGTTATTGTTTAAGAAATAAAAAATTATCTACAATGATCTTCATATGAAACAGTTTCTAAATCTAACTAACTCGGTAAATGTATCTGACAAGACATAAAATGTAATCTCTATATAAGAATTTAAAATTCTTCTTCAATGGCGAGCGCCTGATGGCCAATTGACCAGCGCTCTGGACTTTGATATCACAGGCTTCAAGTTCGAAACCTGGATGTTTGTGAGTGGTTAAGAATCCACATTAAACTGTAGGTCCCGATCTAAATAGCCTAAAGTATGAAAAACCTATTCTTAATATAATAAATTCCACTAATAAACATACATGCCCCAGCCAGATTCAGACCTTAAGCCTGTGGTACCAAAAGTCAGAGCTCTAGCCAATTGGCAATCAGGTTGCTAATCAGCTTAGGAGCAGGTAGGTTGATTGGCAGAAGTACAGGAACAAAATAAGCATGCTTTATAAGACAGCATTATATAGTGCACATAATATACACTGAAGTGACAAAAGTCATGGGATACCTCTTAATATCGTGTCGGCCCTCCTTTTCGCCCGGCGAAGTGCAAACTCGACGTGGCATGGACTCAACAAGTCGTTGGAAGTCTTCTGCAGGAATATTGAGCCATGCTGTCTCGATAGACGTCCATAATTGTGAAAGCGTTGATGGTGCAGGATTTTGGGCACGAACAGACCTCTCGATGATGTCCCATAAATGCTCGATGGGATTCATGTCGGGCGATCTAGGTGGCCAGATCATTCATTGAATTGTCCAGAAGGTTCTTCAAACCAATCGGAACAGTTGTGGCCCGGTGACATGGCGCATTGTCATCCATAAAAATCCCATCGTTGTTTGGGTACATGAAGTCCATGAAAGCTGCAAGTGATCTCCAAGTAGCTGAACATAAGCATTTCCAGTCAATGTTCGGTCCAGTCGCACCAGAGGACCAAGTCCATGCCATGAAAAACAGCCCACACCATTACGGAGCCACCACCAGCTTGAACAGTGCCTTGCTGACAGTTTGGGTCCATGGCTTCGTGGGGTCTGCGCCACAGTCGAACCCTACCATCAGCTCTCACCAACTGAAATTGACTCATCGGACCCGGCCACGGTTTTCCATTCATCTAGGGACCAACCGATATGCTCACGTGCCCACGAAAGCCGCTGCAAGCCATGTCGTTCTGTCAGTAAAGTCACTCGAGTCGGTCTTCTGCTAGAATAGCCCAAGAAAGCCAAATTTCTCCGCACAGTTCTAACAGACAAGTCCCTTGTACGTCCCACATTGATTTCTGCGGTTATTTGACGTTGCTTGTCTGTTAGAATTTACGACTCTTGCAGACGTCGCCGGTCTCGGTCGTTAAGTGCAGGCGGTCGACCACTGCGCTGTCCGCGGTGGGATGTTATGCCTGAAATCTTCATAATCGGCACTCTAAAACTTGACAAAGTGGATCTGAATGTTGAATTCACTAAAGATTTCCAAATGGCATGAAAAATGCGTCTAGCTCCAACTAACATTCCGCGTTCAAAGTCTGTTAATTCCCGTCGTGCGGTCATCATCACGTCAAAACCTCTTTCACATGAATAACTTGAACAGAAATGAATGCACATACGGCACTGCTCATTTATACCTGTTCTACGCGATGCTACTGCCATCTGAAAATTTGCATATTGCTATCCCATGACTTTTCTCACTTCAGTGTATTGTATTTTAACACTCTATACAGAAAAATTTATGCACATTTAATTTAGAGGTGAAGAAATAAACCATTACTCATATACTAATACATAGTATCACTCACTATTTGAAAAAGATGCCTTAGAACAAATATCTTTAAACTGCAGCCCACGAGCCAATATAGACTCTCAACCACCATCAACCCGGCCTGCCACAGTTTATTTAGTTTACATCGTAAAATTTGCAAATGTTTTTTTTTTTTTTCCAATGCAGCTGGCAAACAGACATGGACGTCTTAGATGCCTTAAGGCGAACGCTGCACAGGTATTACTCACATTTCATTACCCAGGGGGCGTGTGTAACTTGAAGATAAGCCACGGACGCGGAGTAACAATGCCCCCGAAACGCTCTACGATCCTATTAGACCGGGACCTACGGTTTAAAGTGGATTCCGAACCAATACACACATCTATGACACCGCCGGGACTGGAACCCAAAACCTGTGGTACCGAGCACCAGAGCGCAGAGCCACTCGGCCATTCAGGCCCTAATTTTCAAATGTAAATAAATTATACAAATCAATAATCAGATGATTTTATGTAGTGATCAATTAAGAAATGCAATAACAGAGAACTAATGAAATTGAACATTTTACTGAAATTAATGATGTTAGATTTGTCCAAAAAAACTTACATTAAGTGAAATACATGGATGGTTCACGCAAATAAATTAAACATTATAATTAGGATTAATGAGGTTTACGCATCTGTATATAACTGTCCACTGTCAAATGTTTGATGTTGCGGATTAAGTTAACTAGTGGAAAATATCAGCAGCAAATTCTAATCTTATCAGTTAACGGGAGGGATCTGTAAAACTTTTTGTATGATTTCGTATACACTTTGGAAATCACGAAAGATAAGTAGTTACGAAAAAGGAAAAAAGCCCAGAGCATACTTATGCAACTGATCAAACTGCGAGTGGAAAACACTTATAAAATTCCGAAAATGGTGAGTATAAATATTTTTTTAAAAAATATCGCTACACTACAAATCAATAATTTCGGTTTGAATTTCTGGGGGAAGGGTTTCTATGCCTGTGATAAAATTAATTTGAAAAATTTTGATGTCATTTCCAATTGCATCATCGTTTGCAAGTATCGATTTTTTTCCCGTCAATTGATTCAATATTTTTGTGCAATATCATCTATTCTTCAATTCACGACTTAGACAGACTGATATTTTTAAATAAATTAGATTTTTCTAGACGCATTTCTTCTGCGGCTGAAATCTTGCAGTCCTTGGTTAATATGCCATCAATAAATGTTTTTCCATGTTTCGCTATTGTTTGAGCTACGCGGAAACAATCACGAGTTGTTTTGTCACTCAGTGTGTCCAGTCTTTAACTCTCTTGAACAATTGCTGAAATTTTAACCCGCGTTTCAAAAATTGAAATTTTTAAATGTAGTTTATTTCTAAATTTGGAGTAATTCTGAAGTTTAGATCCACAATGACGTTTTATGTTTTATTTTTTTATTTTTTGAGGTTTTGTTTTTTCGCTCTACTCTCATCTTGTGCACACTAGGGCAAACAGACCGGTACCTACAGTTTAAAATGGATTCAAAACCCCAAAAAACATCCATGGAACCGCCTGGACTCGAACCCGAACCTGTGGTACCAAGCGCCAGAGCGCTAGTCACTCGGCCATCAGGCCCCTTAATTTTTGAGGACTGCTATTGTTTCATTGCAAATTACACATCGTCTTATTACACAATATGACTAAATGATGCAATATTGATATCCCCTGGTGATCCGTATGATAGCTTTCGTGTTCGAATCCCTGTGGCGAAATGGATGTTTGTAGTCGTTCGGAATCCACTTTAAGCCGTAGGTCCCGGTCTTCTACAACTGTAGAGCCCAATCAAACTACTTCTCATCCACATCATTTCCCAAACTGTAAAGGGGCAACTCAGCTCTAGGCACGTTAATATAGTGTGGTGTGGTGTTGTGTAGTTGTAGTAGTAATATTGATATCCCACTGCCTCTTTTATGTCGTGCACTCACAATCTGTCCTTCGTTACTTTTCCATTTGTATATAAATCCATACAAAATGCATGTAACTTCAAATAAAATTAATGCACTTGTCTCTCCAATTAAAAATTTGAAACTGTCCAACTTTCGATTGACTCTTGTATTTATACTACAGCTCTCTAAATATATTCAGAAGTGCTCGAATTTTTTTTAAACATGCTGCCATTCAGTAGAACTTTTCCGAACGTTTAAACTCTGTTACTCGCTACAAAATGGATGTGTATACTTCGATTAACCAATCATAATTAACGCGTTTTCCCAAATCTGAATCTCCCCAGTAGATGGCGCCTGCTTTTCTACAGTACAAGATAATATCTCTGCCGTAATGATGGCATCTCTACCGTTGAAAATTGTTAATCATTACCAACCAAAACTACGAACGGAACTGAATCCACTATCCACGCCTAGCACCATACATACTGTAGACCTTACTTTCCAGCTAGTCCTGAAAGGAAATTCTGATCGTAATTTAAAACTAGCACATTCGACATGTACAAAACTAGTACATGTCGGTATGGTGATCTTGATCTTGGACGTTAATGGAGGGGTCAATGTGGCCCTAAGGCTAAAACAGTTTGGAGACTCCTTTCTTAGAACATATAATTGCATTACCTTTTGAAACATCAATCAAACTTACAAGTAAGAAAATAGTTTTCCTAAGAAAATTGATATTCATATTTTTATAAAAAAAAATAATTCATTAAGTAAATAAAAAATGTAACAATTTTCTGTAGGAAGATTTAAAATTGCATTGTTTTTTGATAAAAAGGTAATACATTTAAAAATTAAAATTTTTAAGCTTAATTTTTTTTTTTTAATTTTCAAAAAAAAATTTTTAAAAATTAATTTAACATTTTTAAATAAGAAAAAATTTTTTTATTTAATTTTAAAAAATTTAATTTAAAATTTAATAAATTAAAAAAATTATTATTTTTGACTTAAATTTGTCTGACAAAATCAGTTTAACATACATAAAAATGAGCAACTGACAGTTTTAAAAGCGATTATTCAAAACTAATTGATAGTAAAATAAAATACCATCGACTACGACCATACAGTTAAAAGCTACAAAAATGACGTGAATCATTCTTTCAAATATAAATGATTGCGCAATGATGATCTTCACAGTCAACTCAATAAAAATAAATGTTTTGTCTACTGTGTGTGTGCAACAGCTAGTGAAAAGGTATGAAAAACTAATCAATTTCAATCTTTCAATGTAGAAAAAAATATTTAAAAGTTTGTTCTCTTAATTGTAAAGATAGTTTAAGGATGATATGCATAAATATATTCAACCTCAAAATCTACTTTAAATATATAATAAAGCAGAAAATAAATATAATTATTATATTATAACCGGAATATATAATTAACCAAGTAGGTGGTGCTGCAATCGAGTTCTACTGTACATGTATTTGTTACTGAACTCCTCCTAAACGGCTTAACCGATTTTGATTAATGTGTTTGAGTGGATCCGCTAGATGATTTAGATCCTCAATTGACCGGTAGGTGGCACTTCAATCGATATATTTTTATAGATATATAATTCTTCTGTACGTATGTTTATCATTGAACTCTTAAATGGTTAGATCGATTTTGATGAAATTATTTGTGTGTGTTTGACAAAATATGGAGAATGTTTTTATTCCATCCTCTTCGTTGTAAGTCGCCACCAGATGGTGCTGTAGTATATCAACTTCTATACTGTTCAACCAATCGCTATGAAAATTGATAACAATACGTATTCGAGTATGGAAAATAGGTTCGCCCTATCCACTTTATTGTGACTTGCCAACAGAGGGAGCTGCAGTATATACCCTTATGACCCTTATAAACTCTTCCATGAAAATTAGTATGCTCATATATTGGGACTCGGAGAATATATTCGAGATATGTAATTTTCTACATTGCATTTTTTTTTTTTTGTATAACAATTTGCCGGATTCTACTAGCAGGTATATTTATTGATTTTTAGGTTTTGATGATTAAAATATGAAACATTATGCTGCTATAATTTAATAAAAACGTTAATCATTTAAATATTACGAATATTTTATTCATTTTTCATTTCTAATATATTGCAAAAATAATATAGGAACTTTTGTCAATAACTCATTAGTGTAGATTCAAATGATCGATACATGTTCTTATTTATTTATTACCCTAACAACCAAAATCAACATTTAGATAAATTGAGCTAAAGCATCATTAGCGAGCATAAATCTCAATGTTACAAATCCAGAATCAATCTTGTTGGCCATCCAGTTATTAGAGATGGGTTTCAAGAGCTGATTATGTATTTTGTGGTATTACCAAAATAACATTATAAATTTAGAATTGCACTTGTAGAAGAAATTGTGGTTTCTAGAAAGTTCAAACCCATTTGGATCAATATTGTTAACAAGCAATTTTAGACATGAATATCAAAAAAATCGATAAGTATAAACCAATACTTTTACGCTTGGTTGCTATAAATATCCAACTTTATTATTTTTATTAAAATATTAAATTAAATATTTATGTTCTTTATAGCTGAATACTTTTCGCCTGTGTCACTTGGTGGCCTCATGCTGCTTAACACTGCCTACGATCACAAAAGCAATGATGTTAAAATATCACAAAACCCGTAAGAGATTTTTAAAGGATTCAGTAGTCTATCAATTATCTGGGATAATGAAATGTTGAGTTTATTATTATTATGTGAAAATATTTCTTTGTGTGTTTTTGCATTATACTTAATACTTTTCGCCTTCTGCCATCTGGTTGCCTCATGTTGATTTGCAGTGTCAACGATTATCGATGTCCTTAAACTGATACCAAACCTATATATGCGATTTTTAAACATACAATATATTATGATACCAAACCTACATATGTGATTTTTAAAGGATTCAGTATGCTTTCAATTTTCTGGAATAAGAAAATATTGAATTTATTATAATCATGTGAGCACATTTCTTCCTGTACCCTTGCAGATTTTTTTGATAATTTTTCTTAAGTTAACTGAAGTAAAAAAATATATATAATTTCACTGGCATATAAGTCGGTCAAAGCTTGCCATATTTGTCACAGTTTTATAAATTATTACCAAATGTATATGCTTTTTAAAAAAATTATTTATCTTGGAACTACTTTAAAGACTGATAAACGAAAATTATATGCATATTCTAACAAACAACTTAGCAATGACATATCAACACTTCATCTTAAAATTAATAGAACAGAAATTTATTCCAAGTATAACTCCTCTTTGCCTGAACCTCAAAATTTTCGTAACGAGGTATTCATTTCAAGTGTGTTTGTATAATTATCAAGTTCTTGGCTGCGGAATGATAAGTATTCTTGAGGAGATCTACTGACCTCATATAACCCTTGCTCTACGTGCAGATCCTTTTCAAGACAGTAGAGGATGTAGTCTACGAAATAGTTTAAAGGAATCTCCGATTGTGTAATTAGTAAGGGTATCTACAGAATGAACTTCAAATTAAATTTAAAGCTTTCAGCATAACATCTTAGACATCATATTTAGTCGACCACAAAACAAATTTATATGGAAGAGGATGGCCTTAACTTAAGGTTATTACAATGAGAATGGTAGGTCATAAGTTAAGGATTACGAAAATGTGAAATATTATGAGGAAAGTTGGACAACAATTCTAATGATTCCTCTAATATAGTATTTAATGGGAAAGTCCTGTTGAATTAAGAACCATATGGTAAGGATTAAAAATACTATAGAATATTTTGCAGAACAGATGCAGATAATTCTTTCTAATTATTCCCCTATATTTGAACAAACATTATCTACATTTTATTCAACATATAAAAATACATGACAAAAAAAAACGACATTCATTTTTTTTTCTTGTATAATTTTTTTTTCTGGATTTTGTCCATAGAAAAGGTACAGTACCATAGTGATGGATACATACAAAAAAATGTTACTGGCATTTAGATATGCCTGAAACTTTGATTTAAGGTTACACGGCATTAAACTAGTTCTACATTATCCAGGTTTGACATTATTCAAGTTCATCATCATCGTTGTTCATCAATATTCAGGGTTTATTGTAGGTTACTTCATATTTAGGAAAGTTCATCAATATGACCTTCATATATCAGGGAAACGGTAAAGTTATCATCTGGTTTTATTGCAATATCGTTCAGAATTTGCACTCACTGTGTGCCACTCTTTCACTATAATATGAAATTTGACATAAAGCCATGATGAAAACTTTAACTGGAAATTAAAATTCATTATATAAATATCCAAGAGTTATTACACAATCGCATCTGCTTTTAAACCATTTTGTAGATAACGTCATCAAAACCTGACTCTTGGTCCAGTCGAAAAAATGTGCTGCTGCCGTGCAAAGGAGAGCATTGTTTCAAATCCGTTGACGTCATTGTTATAACTGCTTTCAGAAACGAGGAGAACGCATGGCGATTAAGACAGTGTAAGCATTTCGTATTGATAGTCAGGTTACCCGTTTAAAATCTCATATGTTTAAAAGTTCTTTCGGAAGGCAATGTTCTCCACTCGTCCATAGTTTATGGTATATATGAGGCCCATTGATGTTTCATCCTAACCTTTCTAACATCTTTCAGTTAGGGAAGTTAGAAAGGTAAAGGTGAAATAAGGTGTGGAGAAAAGAAAAGTTGTACAGGTGTAGGTATGGAAAAAGAAAAGTGGTATAGATGTAGGCATGGAGAAAATAAAAGTGATGCAGGTGTAGGTATGGATAAAAGAAAAGTAGGGGAAGTGTAGAGAAAAGAAAAGTTGTACAGGTGTACGTGTGAAGAAAGAAAAGAGGAGCAAGGGAAGGTGGAAAGAAAAGATAAAAATAAATACATCACATACAGCAATGTCTGAGTTTATCATTATCGTGAGTGTAAGAGTACTGCTATATTGCATACATAGTTTTATACAATAGCAGTAGGATGTTCGAACACTTTATTTCCGGTACCAAAAGAATTTTCTGCACGGATTTTTTTCCTGTGTGGCTTTATTAAAGTCATCGGTACTATAGTCACAGGATCTTTCGATTCGGTTTCACTTTCCCTGTGTTCCCCTAGATGACAAAATGAACATACTTTCTAGTACAAATTGAAGAGCAATTAACGACAAAATTTAGACAAATGTAATTTAAAAATATTTTAAAAGAATGTACTTTGTAAAAATAGCTCTTACTCTAAAATTCATTGTAAACAAGTAATATAAAAAAAAATGTCAATTCCTACTTTTTTTCACTTTATTGCAGAAAGGCCTTTATAAATCATTTTTATTCATTTTTTTGAGTTTATCTGGCGTCATCTATTGGTAGATATATGCAACTTAAATCTAAAAAAAAAAAAATATATAATTAATTAAGTAAATTTAATTATTGTATTAATATTTGAAAAAACTGTATTAACATCCAGTGTCATCCACTACAAGTTAAAAAAATGTATTTGAACTTGAGTGGATGAATAAAAAATATTTTATTAACAATTGAAAATTTGAACAAGATATATATAGGGAGAGTGTGAATTGAAAAAAAGGAAGGAATGAAATCGATTAGTATATAACTCTGAATCCATAAAGAATGCAATTTCTCTCAATTTATGTAAAAATTATGAAAACCATTACTTTT
>BPLR01004749.1:0-15355 GCA_021605095.1 Caerostris extrusa
TTTTGGTAGAAATAATAATATCAAAATCGCATCGCAAAATTCACAGTTCGTTTCAATGGCTAATGAACCAAATGTGAAGATCAACAAATGTTGTTTATAACAATCACTGTTTTATAACAATATTTACATTGTTATAAGAAGTAATAGTCAAGCTTTTATTGTTTTGAAATGAACTGCTTTGTTACAAATGAAACATTGTTGCCAGATTTGATATATTTCTGTGTTTACAAATAAAAAGTACTTGAGGACGCTACAAGATATATAATGCTTATTTTTCTATATTAATTTATAGTAAATATTCTATACTTTCACAAGAGAGAATTATAAATTAAACTTTTTCATGTGATTTAATATTGAGATAAGTAATTTATTTATTTATTTTTAATTGTATACTTGTTAGTTTAATTCCTCGAAAATTAAACTTATCACCTAATTCCCACAGAACATCTTATGAATATATGATCTTATGAATTATTATTCAATATCGAAAATGCCAGGCTAATTGAACTAAAAGACATATATATAGATGGTATGAGTTATTTGATTGATTAATCGTTGACATCACAAAATAACTTTAGTTTCCACAACATTTCTTCTACAATTTTGACAATGGGACGATTTTCTGAGTTTTTTACATTTAGTTAAATTTTTGAAATGTCTATCCCCAGTAGAAAATAATGCACTTTATGTCATATTCGATTCAAATATTTTTCATAAAATATAGTTTTTGTTTCGTAAAATAGCAGAATAGGGTCGTTGGGATTTCATGTCAAAATTCTTTTTGCCAATATCCGCCAAGTAACAGGTTGAGAATTTAAGAGAAGTGAATCACAAAAAAAAGTGCAAGAAACTCATATTACCTCTTTTGAGACTTATCTCTAAGTTGGCATCACAAAAAAAAATTAGCAAACCGAACGGCCCCTATTTTTGGTTTGGCCGTTTTCTTCACTATGTAGGGCTATAAGATATATACAGATACAGAGATAAAACATTAAAAAACAAAAAGTATTTTAAATATTGAATTGGTAGCCTTACCATTAAGTAAATGGTCAGTTGTTGTTCTAGTATTATCAACTGGTATTGCCACAATAGTCATCCCATTTCATTGATATTCCTGCATAAAAGTTTCCATGTTTGATTTCCATGACTAAAAGAGGTTTGTAGTTTCTCTACTTTTTCTGATGAGTTCTGTTGTTTCGCACAATAAATGAATGAGATGGAAATCTTCTATGATGATAATGAACTTATGGCAGTCTTTATATTTCAATAAACGAATTCTTCAATTTAAAAAATGGTATATTGCGAAGATATACTGTCTCATATACTTAAAAACACATATGAGGAAATCTTCACAACAGGTAAAACTAAAAGTTTTTTTTTTATGTTTTTTCCATCAATGAATGATCTATAATTGATTGGAAACAGTATTCTTCAATAGGTATTAAATCTATAAATTTTGGTATCATTTAACCTATGAAATTTTTTTCTCCATAAAGAAAGCGAAATGCACTGCATGATATTTGAAAATTATATTCCTTTTTTTTTATTTCTAAACAAAAATATGCTATAAAAAGTTTACGGACTTTTTATTTGTATGAGCAGTATCATTTAAAATAACTTTCAGTGTCATAAAAACAATAGCGTTTCGTTGATTGAAAATTTTAAATAAAAAAAAAAAAAAACCGGATATCACATAAAAGGGCGCCTTTGAGAGCAAAGTTAGAAAGAGTATTGCCATAAAAAAAAAAAAAAAAAAAAAAGTTCAAACTTAAAAAGTATCATTAATATTTATTTTCTGTTTTGCAAAAAAATAGAAATAAATGCATATAAATTTTTTAAATATTATTTTAAGTAAAGAGCTATTAATAAAAGATTTTTACGGGACACAAGTAATCCAACACTGTCAACAATGCTCCTTATCATGATTTTATAAATTTTTTTTTAAAACTTTAGATATTTAAATTAAATTAATTAACTTTTTAAAATTATTAATTTATTTTTTAAATTCTACAATAAATAAATAATGAAATTTTTTCGAATTCCAGAGAAAAGTTTGTTTCAGTATTTAAAATGCTTAGAGCATTCCATTGATTAAAAAAAAAAAAAAGAAAATTGAATAAAACGGAGTCAAAAATCTGCACGGTCAGTGGTTATGCACGTGGCAAACACATTTGATATACTCTTTTAATAGAGTATGTCAATAATATATGGTAGTAGTAGTATATCAATAGTATATCATTATTAATAGTAGTAGTAGTTATATGGTAGTAAATAAAGTAGTCCTATTTTAATAGACTACTTTATTTAGGAATGAAGTGAAATCACATGAGTGGTTTCTTAGCGTGTCAAAAAAGAAAACATAAACAATTATGTTTATCAGAAAAAAACCACTTGTTATATATATATATATTTTGATAACAACAACAAAAAAAAAACACCCAGAATTTATATTACTCAAGTAATACGTTAATATTAAAACTTTGCAAATTATATGGTTGAAATTTTAAATGAGGGTTTGTCTAATATAAATGACAATGTTTTGTTTATGTTTGAAAAAAATTTTTTTAATTATTGCGAGATTTAAAAACAACAACCTTTTTACGCGTGATTACCTGTTTGTTTACTAGTGTTTCTCCTCTTGGCGCTGGATCGTTCGGATTTTTTAAGCTACGAGCGTTTTCATTGACTAAACTCATTTAAGTACATACTTGTTATCTGTAACAGTCAAAAGTATTTTTAAATACTAGGTTTTGTTTATTTTCCTTCTATTAGGGCTGTTGTGGAAGGAGATTCACTCTCCTCCAACAGTACAATCATGTCTCTCCCCTAACCAATCAACCAGTCCTGGTAATATGCTTCCTATCATTGACATTAATACCAACCCGGCCACCTTAAATTTTGTTCAGGAAATGATCAACTTCGTACTAGTATCAACAACTTTTCAACACATAATGAATATGAAAATCTCAATGATCATCTCAACAATATTGAAACCTGTTTAAAAATCGAACCGCAAATTCCTAACTTAGACCTTTTCAACATGTTCAGCTTTCCAATATCACCAACAAAAATCTACGTCTTAAGCAAGCTCACACAAAAGCAGAGTAAAAATTTAGACAAACAGCCTAATACTAATGATCCTACTGTCATCAGGCTATCTTCTAAATTTGCTTCCTTAACACCGATGAAAAGTTTGATTCTAATGATGCAGAAAACAACACACCTGCTAAAAGTGAAGAAATTTCTCAAAACGGTGATAAACTGCATATGGACGAAAACAGTATGGACACTGATCTCGCTAATCACCAAAATATTGATTCTTCTTGTCTTGCATCCTCTTTACTAGTTCTAAATATGTTCTCCAATAATAATTGACGACATTCAAAATTCTACCAAAATTCTTGAGAACTTCAACCAGATTACTAATTCAAAAATTGAAGGACATCTTTCTGATGCAAATTAAAGTATTTCCTATCGCACCAGATGACTTCAGATCCATACGAAGCAAATTGACTACCTGAAATGCCATACACTTGAACAGCCTCAAGAGAAACAATTTAAAATTGTTATTCGTGGAGTGCCTACAGATCTTCCAACTGATGCCATCATGCAGATACTCCAAATTCTCAACTTTCATCTGAATTTATCACCCCACTTCGTGATCGCGCTGGCACCTGAAACCTACCTCTCTATTTAGTTGTTCCAAAAGAATTTTCGACCTGTTCACTTTATATTACTTTGGGATCAAGGCTGAAACACTGAGAAGGAAATCAGGACCCAACCGACGCTATAAATGTCAAGAATTCTATCATCATAGCAAATTCTAAACAAGAGACCCTCGATGACTTAATTGCGCTGGACCTCATGTCACCAAAGAATGTACCAAAAAGCTTGACGAAGCTTCCAAATGCGGCCTTAGCTTTGGAGAGCATACTGCATACAAATTTGCAGTAATTTCTCAAGTTGCCCTAAAAACCCAGCTAATTTCATTCCTGCGTCTCCTCCGATGGTCAACTTTTCGACGGACCGACTAAAAAACAAGCACAACATATGAAGTTCAGACCAGCAACCAATTGATTCTTCGAGATCAACCTCTTCAACAGAAATCTTCTCAAGATGACTTTCCAACTCTTCCTACCTATACCTCTCACCAAGTTACTTCTTCCAATACTTTGTATTCTTCCACGAAACGCCTCCAATTCCATTTATTCTGAAAAAAAAATTAGTTGGGGTACTTTCAAATCTTTCTGTTTTAATAACTACTTTACAAAATCAACCAATCAATAACATTCAATAGATGACCAATAATTCTATCTTATGCATGATTTAGAACTCTAATAATCTTAAAGAAAAAACTAATGAACTACAAAATTTTATACCTGGAAATAAACTCAATGTAATGCAATCTATTTTATATCTGTAATAAACCCCATAATGCTCTCCAAGAAACACATCTTCGGCCAGGCGATTCCTTCAAAATTCCAAATTTTATCATATATCTCTCCGATCGTCCGGAGGAGGCACAGCTATCTGCATTCATAAAAATATTAATCATCATCAAATTCATTTTACTACAACCAGCTATGAAGACTCCGCTATAGTTATGAATCTTAAGAGTAACATAAAAATTACTGTTGCTAGCATTTATTGTCCTCCAGTTGGTAGATTCCCTCCCACAGGAACTGGATACATAACCAACTCCTATCAACAAGTACTACTTCTTGGAGATTTCAATACCAAGCATCATGCATGGAATAATGGACGCGGCGATCACAACTATCGTGTCGTTTTTATATGAATGTAATTCTTATGTAAACTTATCAAATTTATATACGTATCATAAAGTGATATTGGTTATAGTAAAGATCAATTGCAGTTTCTTTGTACATGTGTTGTAGAATTTTGAAAGCGAGTTTTTCTGGAACCGAGTTTCACTTATTCTGAAAAGATTTAAAAGAGATTTTTTTAAACTGAATATTTTCATAACTTTTAATGATTACGTAGGTATTTTTCTTTAAATTCTCCTTTTTTCGGGTTAGGCTAACTGGTTTTGTTTTTGAGAGATCTGACTCTTAGCACCTGGCATGTGATGATGTCAACGAATATGCTATTATATAATGAAACCTAAAAAAAAAAAAGTATATCGATATATTTATGAATAGGAAAATGAGTGGAAAAAGTAAGTGAATTCGTTTCTCTCGATGCTAGGATAAAGGAAATTGTTGAAATAGAGTATTCAAATATTAAAAGGACGATTTTTTTATGTGCAGGAGGTATGACAGCATGTGATGTTGTTCTTTGTTAGACTGAAAAGTGACAGGATGAAATATATAAGAAAAACATTATCTATTTTTTTGCCATTAAATTTTTTTTTTTCTAATGCAGCTGCCAAACACTTAGACAGCTGTCTTCGATGTCTTAAAGCCAGCGCTGCACCGACGTTACTCACTTAGCACTACCTCACTAGAAGATAAACTAAATAGAAATATTTTCTAAGCGAATTTCTTTTCACAATTTTGTGCTAGATTTTTCATTAAAACTGATTTTCCCCTTTTGAATTGTAATATATTTTTAAATGCATTTATTTTTGTGATATCTATATACAGCATATTCAATAATTTGAATTGGTAATGGATCCAATTAACTAGAACATGAATTACTTGACTGTAGATGCACATTTTTTAAACTTGACATCGTCCTACCAAAAAATTAATTTATACAAGTATCGTGATTCTTTAAAAAAAAAAAAAATACTAGGCAGAAAGTAATGAAAATAAGGTTACTGAAGTTACTTATATTTTTAGCATGCCCTATGAAAACGAGATTTGCCATTGTCGGGATGACAGTATTCATGGTATTTCATGAGTTTTTCTCAGGCATAACATTTTTATCCTTGAGAAAGAAGACTTTCCTTCTACTCATCTGTCCATTATGCAGTATTAAAAATATAACATTATAGTAAATAGTATATTGAATCTCATCTTCCAAAAAAAAAAAAAAATTAAATGTATGGAATTACTAAATATAAAAGGAAAGCTCGAGCAAAAATTTCTCTACCATTGTTCAATATATTATGACAAATATATAAATATATTCAGTGTCGGTGTTAAAAGTTTGAACAAAGTTGTTATTACAGAAAGATTATCGAAATCCTTTGATATGAAAATAAGTGATATACTAAATTTAATAAAATCAATTGCAATTTTTTTTTTTTTTAATCATACTTTGAGCATAAAATAAAGAACTGGTTGATATTCTACAGTGGTGTAAAATAAACTACTATAAAATATATTTCCATGATCATTTTTATATTTTCAACCATCAGAATTGCCTTATTTTATTAAATCTTTCACAATTTTAGATTCATTAAATAAAGTTTGATAAATTTTTTTTTTCTATGTATTAGTAAATAGCCATGTTTTATTACGCTATATACTTATTTATTATTAACATAAAAAAAATAAGCAAATTTTTACACTTTAAAGAAAAAAACCGCATAGTTAGAAATCCAGTAAAATAGATTTTAATTCCATTAATGTGTTTAATGAATTTTAAATATGGATTCTGAAAAGATACATTTTTATCAAATTTCAGAAAAATTCTGCAGATTTTAAAGATGTATAGTTAATGCTGTTAAAATGTACAAATTTATTAAACAATATACATTTTTTAAAAATAGTTAATTTTAATTTGTCATTTAATCAAACATTTTTAATTAATCTATAAGATCTTGAAATTTATTTTTTACGAGTAATTTCAGGATAATAATTTTCTATCAGCCATTTTTTTCATTTAGAACTATATTTTTACACATTTTATGATTTTTAATTTTTCTACTAAACTTAAAATAATTTTTTTGGCGAATGATTTGAAGATTTTTATCCTTTATTATTACTATTTTTTTGAAAATAAAGTGTAATAATTTTTTCTTTTAATACTAGAAATTGGATTAAAACAATAACTATAAAATAATGAGTTTAAATTTAAACTTGCATACAAATATTTAGTTTTTTCTAAATTTAGTTGGTAAAACCTAAATGATAAAGGTTATTTAAAATTATGATAAAAAATGTGGAGAAATATTACTAATACAAATTGTATCAAGTACAGTCATGTTCATATGCATTTGTTTATTTTCTTATATGAATTATTAAACAGAATCTTTTTATAATGAGGTTTATATTAGGCAATAATATTAATCTTAAACCAGAAATTATAAAATTTTAATACGATTGCAAATTACTCTAAAGATCATAATTATAAAAACAAAGATCATAATCATATTATATTATAGTCAAATAAGAGAAATAATGTTTTTGATGAATATTTAAAAAATAATTTAATTAAGAAAATATTTGTTTTTTCTACTATCATCTAAACATCTTAAAAAATTAATTTTTAACCATTTTTACTCAAAACAATTTGTTTGAAATTCGTTTATTTGTAAAATAAGGAACAAACAGTGTAAATTATAATAAAAATATAGTCAGAATTCAGTAAAATAAATAATTTAATGTAATACATGTTTTAATCCTTAGATTTAATAAATAAATTAAACCCACTACATTTTCCTTTAAGAAATAGTATGCGAAACAAGAGAGAAAAACAAATTCCTTTAAATGGATACTCAACGTTTTTTAATATTTAAAATAAAATAAAAAGCATTTAGATCAAGATTAAAAATAATGGGAAATGCGTTTAGTTTTAAAATGATCGAAATGCATTGTTATACTTTCGTTTAAAATGGAACAATTTTGACAAGAGTAAAAAAAAAAAGCATTTTGATCAATTTCCACGATAAGTATACAATAGGAAGCTTAAAATTGCTTGTTGACTCGGAAAGCAATAAAAAAACAACAGAATGACTGTTAATTATAAAGTTAATGAGTTATTAGCGTAGAATATACGACTTTTAAGGATATAAAAGCCCGATAATACTCCCTAAAGTAATTAAGCAATCTAAGTAGTGATTAACCAAGTTTTAACTCACCTTATTGATTTTTACGCTGGAATTAGAGTTATTTTAGGTAATTAAGAAGTTTTAAACACATATAGGATAAATTTTATTGTTACTTCTAAACGAGTAATTCTTACAAATTTATAATATTTTATAACAAATCAAACATGAAATTATATAGTAGATTATTTTTTAACAATAACTTTTGCTATACATTTAGGTGAAATGAAAATGAACGTGAACTTTTAAAATTTGTAATAAATATTTGTGAATGTCCTTTACAAACCACTGTTAGTTAATTATCTATTCTTTTTTATTTTTATTAGTTATTTACTCTCTAAAGAAAGAAATTCTCCTAATTCTACTAATAGCGGTTTGTAAGTGATATTCTCAAATTTTATATGTAAATATTTATTAATAAAATTTTATATCTATCTATCTGGTTATAAATATATATATATTTATTTATAAAATTTTATATATATGATTAAAAAGGCGATGAAAAAAAGTTGAAATTATTAAAATTTTTTTTTTCTCAAAAGTTAAAAGTGTGATTTATAGATTTTAAATATAAAAAACTCAGCTAATATACAGTTGATATCCACAAAAATATATCTCTCTTTCTTTTTATATATATGGCATTTTGTGTTCCACTAATGTACACAAAAAACTGTCCTTTGTGGGAATGGGGCCTTTCATGATGACTTTCAAAAGTTACTGCATTGAACTTGCTCATTGTTTGAAAGAAAATCCAAACAAACACTCTTTCTGTCAATAAAAGATGCTTTATTCTCATGGAATGGCCATTGAGATTTTTCATTTTTGAAAACAGTAGTTGCAACATATGGCATAAAAAAAGTTCAGACATATGATCTTTCTTTGCACGCTAGCTACGCTCGTTATTACTGGTTCATGATTCGAGGAATATCTCTTCTTAAACTCTACAATTTTTACATCAATAAGAATCTCACACACACAGATTAGATGACGGTGAATCATATATATATGTGGGCGTATAGATGTAACAATAATTGAAAAAAATTACTGTATCGGAAATAATAAATTGTGAATGTCAATATAAAGATAAAAAATTGTTAGAATTTATACAATCCGTAATTTCTTTAGGTTTTCCAGGTAATTGACGACAAAAATAAAATGTTAAGAACAGGATATATAAAAAAAAAAAAAAAAATTGACTTACTGCACAGTGCATGATTCTACTTATTTAAGTTTATTAGTAAACTTATATATATATATTTTGTTTATTGAATTTTATAAGAATATTTATTAGAAAGTTTTTTTATTTAAACGCATAGTAGTAACAAAATATTTAAACACATTATTCTTATAATAGTATGCAAAACATTCCACTTTAAACCGTATGGAGAGTTGCAATGAAGAATATATATAACGTATAGTAGAATGAACTACGCTTATATAAATTCATATAAATCGTTTTTAAAAAATTTCAAAATATCTACTTTCTCGAAATTTGCCAGTATTCTGCCAACCGAATGAAACGGCCTTAAGCACCAATTTTTAAATTAATAAGAATCTCATGGGGCTGTTGGGTTTCAATGAAGAAAATATATATAACGCATAGAATAAATATTACACATATAAAATTATGAATCAAATTAAATAAATAAAAAAAAAAAATTGAGATCCTATATAGTGACCATTCCCTTTTTTTTTTAAGTTTTCAGGTAACTGATGACAAAAATAAAATTAAGAGCAGGATATATCCCGGAAAAAAGCTAAAATGTGATTTACTGTCTGTAGTGATTCTACTTATTTAAGTAAATTTAATATATTTTGTTTTTTTATTTCATAAGAAGGTTTAATAGAAAGTTTCATAAGAATAACTATTATAAAACAAAATATTTAAACAAATTATTTTTATAGTAATATGTATAACATTCCACTTTAAGTCCGTAGTTGAGGTTGGGCTGACAAGCTCCAAACAACTTCTGCCTAAATGAGTAACAGGCTGAGTGGCACCTTGCTTATGGGATAAAGAAGAATGTATATCTGTCTAGACTAAATATTGCCAACAAAATTCATATAAATCGTTTTTAAAATTAAATATTTTTAAAATCTTATAACAATTTCGATTCTTTTGAATGTATGCCAAGAAACCATTCTGCCAACCAAATGAAATTCGGCAAAATCTTTATTTGTATGAGATTGGCAAATGCTTTGTACAAACGATCAGATTTAAATACTCGGCAAAGGATTGACCAGATAAGGTACCGGAAAATTTCCGGCAACAAATCCGGTTTTTCTATTTCACGATGTTGAGGAATGACTGAGTCAATAAACGAGGCTTAGATGGAAATCCGGAGAGGATTCGGGAAAAGGGCTTTGTGCGATTTCCTTATCTAATGACAGAGAGAGAAAAGTAAATTCCTTGTGTGTTAGGATACAAGAAAGGACTTCCGTTAAGAACTAGGTATATTTTCCCAAATCCATGGACTGATACGGGCTCATCAGCTAAGTCATTTAGTCACGAAATAAAGCAGGAATATAAAGTTACTTTTCCTCTAATGAGTTGAGTTTGCTAAAAATAGAATTGCATGCATTATTTACACAAAGTAATGATGTTTTTATTGATATATATTCAGAGATAAAATTTTGGATTTTACAAAAACATTTCATCAGTGATATATATTTTACAAAAATAAGCAAAATGATCGTAACATTATAAATTTAATAAAGTAAATTAATGTAGATAAATAATAATAAAATTAAATAGATGTTTGATCTATTTTAAGAAAAATTAAGGTTTCAATGTTTACTTTACAAAAAATAAAGATAAAAACAATAATAAAATTAGTTCATATTAAGCTAATTACTGTATGAAATTTTACATTCTTTGCTAAAAATAGCCAAACATATTGAAGAATTTTCATGAATTAAATGAAATTTCACATATTTGGTGAACTATACAAGGGCAAAAAAGAAATTATCTTTAAATGAAAAGTGCTATACAATTTATTTTTATCCAATGATATTAAAAATTTCAAAAAATAATAAAAAGGTCTTTTGTGGTGGATTGAGATACATACAAATAAGCACAGCGGGGCATGAATTATACAGGTGTTTCCGATTACAATGTAAGATTTTTCAAGAATTCTTTAAGTGTTATTCGAATTCAGCAATATTTTGAAAGTGCTTTAGTAGATTAAAGACCTATACCTTATCAGGGAAGAGATCTAGGGAACAACCCATTTTTTTTTTTGCTATATGGTTTAAATATTACACACATTTAAGACAAACAATTCTTTTTGAAACATTTCAAATGCTTTTAATTAATGATTTATAATTTTTAAGTTTATTTTATATTTTGATGAGCATACAGGGGCAAAGAAATTACCCCAAATGAAAAGTACTATACAATTTTTTTATCCAGTGATATTAAGAACTTTCAAAATTAATAAATGTGTGGTGGTTTGAGATACATGCAAATACATAGCGTGACATGAAGGTATACAAATTTTTCTGTTGCCAAGATTTTATCAAGAATTCTTTAAATGTTACATCAATTTGCAATATTTTGAAGGTGTTTCAGTAGATTGTATATAAGACCTGCATCTTATCAGTAAGAGATCTAGTTAACAACCGTTTCTTTTGCTATATGGTTTATGTATTAACATTTAAGACAAAAAATTCTTATCGAAACATTTCAAATAATTTTTAATTGATCCTTAAAAAATTAATAGGAAAAAATGTACTATTAAAATTGAGTGCTTTTGCTTTTATACAAATATACTATATATAGATAAAAAGTTCTTGTTTATATAATCAATATAAGCAATATA
This sequence comes from Caerostris extrusa, assembly GCA_021605095.1. NCBI lineage: Eukaryota > Metazoa > Arthropoda > Arachnida > Araneae > Araneidae > Caerostris > Caerostris extrusa. Next base: position 11,779 of record BPLR01004749.1, read on the forward strand.
ATAAATATTGGTTAAACCTGGATTTAAAGCATAAGTAATATTTTATATTATCCTCTAAGTTAAAGGAATAATTTTTGTGGGTTTCACGAATATATCGCTGTATAGATTTTTTAAAAATAAAATCGAAAATATATATCATGAAAAATTGAATATACAGAAACAAAAATACAAACAAAGTTGTTCTTCACATTCTCTTAAAAAAATATGATTAACTACATAAATATTTTTATAACTGGGATTTTCAAGGAAATTAATACTGCAATAACCATTTCAATAAAATGATAAAATCAATGTCATAGAGTTAATAAGGGTTTTGATAAAATGTTTTAAGAGTAACTTAGTATAAAAGTTAAAAAAAAAAAAAAAGTAATCCCACTTTTACAAAAGCATTTTCTATTTTCTTATGATTTATAAGCATCTATACTTCTGAAGAATAGAAGAATCATCAACAAAACCAATTTCTCCAGAAAAAGAAAAACTGTTTTCTGACGTTTTCAGGATTAGATGTTTACCTTCCACTTCCTAAGTGAACTGAAGTTCTGCACTTCATTCTGTTACAGATTTATCAAATGTTGTTCCTATTATCACAGCTCAAAAGTACACAGACAAATGTCTGAAGTATTCAGGTAATGCATTTCTGCGAAACTTAATGGTTTTCACGTCAAGTATTCTTCGCAATTCTTTATGGAATTTTTTCAATCTAAACTCATATTTCAGAAGAATATTTGAAAAGAATTATATCTTTTACGATATCGAAATCAATTTTACAATGTCCGATAAGCAAGGTCTCTGGGAATAGATTTTCTTGTATTTTTATTTATAAATACAAGTAACACAGTTACTACGAAAAAAAACAAAAACAAACAAACAAACAAAAAAAACAATAACCATGTAGTTACAGCATTCTGTTAAGAAGTCAGACTATGATTGTGTGCACACTTACTTTTATTTAATAATGCTCTTATCTTAAGTCATTTATTATTTTCAGCTTTTTCTCTTGAAAAGGCTTAGAAATTAAATTCTTAACAAAAGAAATTATAAATTAGCTTAGCAATTTATAAAAAATTGTTGAAATATATATATACATAATACAACACATGAACACAAAAACTGAAGGAGAATTTACAAGGAGTGGATTAGAAAAAAGACCATATTCGCTACAAGAAAAATTAAAATTCAACAACAAAACCATTAAAAATTCGCAATTCAAAGATCCTCAAGTGTTTCACATTCAAACCTCTCCTTCTCTTTTTTAATAAAATGAAATTGTTTAAAAAGCAACAGCCAGTCATCATTTAAACTAATATTAAAATAATGATATTAGTTGTTGAGTTATCTTATATATATATCATAACCTGAACATCATAATAATATACAGTTGCAAAGAAATGTTTTAGAGTCGAGTTGAGGAGGTGCTTTGAGATTTATGTTCGCATAAGCTACTTTTTATCTTAATTTATCCAAATGCTCTTAAGGAAAAGGAAAAAAAAAATGAAAAAAAATATAAGAGAATGAGTAATAAAGATTTTAAAAATCAACAAACATGGCGTTCAAGAATAGTAAATGGAAACAAATACCAAAAATGTAGAGGTGTGCTGAATTTCTGCCGCTGAAACAGAAGACAAAAAATAAATTAACAGAAGAGCGCTACGTAATTTTTTTGCAGGAAATTAAATAATGAAATAAAAAGCGCTGTATGTTATATCAAATAACCAGGAATAAGATAGGACTTTCTATCTAAAAACCTTTTTCAAGAAGGAGTGTGAGTTGTGCGAATTTGAGGAGTTCGTTTTTGTAGCGTTTATCTCAGTTTATCCTTTTGGTTTATGTAAAGTTTTTTTCTGGTAATATATATTTTATTTCTTTTTAGTTTGATTTTAAATTTAGGTAAGTTACCTGTAAGCGCCTTTTATTTTCTCTCTATTTTTTGTTTAAGTTTTCGTTAGCGAATTAATGTAATTCTATAAGGCCTAACACTTTGAGTAGACGAGTTTAGAATTTGATATGGAGGATAACAAATCTAACCACATGGAAAGGATGAAATATTAAGGAAAGAAAGAGGGAAGGATCCTAAATCATGGAAAGGATTTCCTTAGATATCCTACCTCGGAGGATATCTCATCGTGAAATTTTTTGCATATGTACATGGCACTCAGTTTTTCTCATTTTATTCGAGATTCCAAATAGCACGATGCCGAAGTCAGAGTTCTAAAGGAAAATATATCATCAAAAGTAACTATTTTTGAAATATATTGACTACTGCGTATCATTCGACAAGGAAAAAATAATCTTATTTACTACTCACTTTGATACTGCCGGGAATTAGTAAACATAAAATCATTTATGAGTTAAGCATCTTTTTACCTTCTATTTCTGTTCACAACACTACAGATATATCACTTGAAGAACTTTGTATTTTGGAAGATGAAAATAATTTCTCTGTCCAAAGAACTTAAGCGATTTGCAGGAAGAAAGAAAGTAGCCTCGACGTTTCCTCACCGGTTTCCAATTATTATATTGGGTAAAAGTTTACCAGAGTATGTTTGATTATTGCTAATACAACAAAAAATGTCTCTGTTTTTATGATTGCGTCAGTGCCTTAAATGTTATTCATATATTCACCCAACAGCAAATTAAAATTCAATTGTTCGTGAATTCCTGCCAGATATTTTACAGACTTGTGCTCAGCTCAAATCTAAATCTATTAATTGCTGTTCGCTTTAAACTTTTTTTGCTAATGCAGCTGGCTTAGACAGTTTGGTCATGGCTAAGGCAGCGCTGCACAGACGTTACTCCTTTGCATATTCATGGCACTCATTCCTTTCTCATTTTATTCGAGATTCCAAATAGGATGCCGTCACAGAGTTCTAAAGGGTGTAACTATAACCCAGGGCGCCCATAAAAAGTAACCCAGGGGCGCGTGTTGAAGAAAGCCAAGGACGTGGAGTAACAATGCTCTACGATCCCTATTAGGACCGGGACCTACGGTTTAAGGAACCACTACACATCCATGGCACCACCGGGACTCGAACCCGGAAACCTGTGGTACCGAGTGCCAGAGCGTCAGCCACTCGGCCATTCAGGCCCTTTGTCCTAAACTTAAAACCGAAGAAATATTTTGGAAATTTACAGTTCTCAACTAATTTTTTTTTTATTGAGGCTCAGTGAAAATATCACTCTCCGAGAACTCATTCATCTAAATTAAAAACCGGTATCAACCTACATAACAAAAGACAGGGAAGAGTACAAAATTATTTCAATAATATAAACACTTGAAGGAAACCAAAAGGCATATGAATTTATATTTTTGAAGAACCTCTTAAAGCTTGTAACTGAAAATATAACAGTTCCTCATCATCCCTATGTCAAGCAATAAAAAAACTCTCTTCTCATCCAGCTATTACTTTAATTCCTCAGGTAAGGATAAGAAAAAAAAAAACCCTGTGTTTTGAAGTCGTAAAGAAGACTTCGATAGCACAAGGAAAAATTAACAGATGGTAATCCGCTTTCCTCCTTCTCTGCCTTTTTGTTTCACATAACTATTCCCAGAGCACTAATTAAGCGATAACAATACGTA